>JAVQJL010048087.1:0-14970 GCA_036024295.1 Nannoperca obscura
ACCGGTCGAGGCAGATGACCGCCCACCCAGAGCCTGGTTCTGCTCGAGGTTTCTACCTGTTAAAAGTGAGTTTTTCCTTGCCATTGTCGCCTAGTGCTTGCTCATGGTGGGATTGTTGGGTCTGTGTGTGTGTGTGTTGGTCTTGACCTGCTCCATGCAATAGAGTGCCCTGAGATAACTTTGTTATGATATGGCGCTATATAAATAAAATTGAATTGAATTGAATGTTCTCCCATTCCTCTTCTGCTATTTCTCTTTACTGTAATTGAAACCGGGCACTGGAGGAGCCGTAAAAGCTGTAAAAGCGTACCTGGAAGGATCCAAGTCCCAGTTCAAAGACCAGTCTCTCTCTCTTGCTGACATCTTCAGGTGAGAAGGCGAACACAGTGTAGTGAATTCCAAACAGGGGGATGAGCAGGAGAGTGGAGCGTGCCAGACGCCTGCACACACACACACACACACACACACAATTTAATAAGATTGAGGTGTAAGTCAAACGCAAATCAAAGTCATGTTGTACAAGTGCTGGTCAGCTGGATGTGATGCAAGAACAGAGCTACTGATGTAATGTTGTGACACATTCTCTGGCTGCTGTTGTAAATCTATTCATTTACACACAGGTTTAAAATTTTTAGTCAAGCCACAAGTTTAAAAATAGAATAATATCAAGTTCATTTAAGGCATCAAAGTTGTTTAAAATGCGAGCTCTGTCACAATTCTATAATTATTTTTAGTGCCCACATTTAAGAATAAGGCTGGAGACATTTTTGGTTTTTCTTACTGTCAACAAATACCATGAAAAGACCAAAAGCAACAATGAATTTATCCTCATATTGCCTGCTCAATGATATACAGAAATACAGCCTGATATACCTTATTTTTCTAAGCCATAGAGCTCCATTGTTGACCAAAAACAATTAAAAAACACAAAGCAGCAAATGTGTATTAATTCGCAACTGAAAATAGTTCCCAACAAATGCACTATTTACTCCTGTTTGTGTTGTGTTTGTTAAAAACTACAGTGCCCAGCTTTTTTTAGGAACTTATTTAGCATTTTCTTTTTTTTTGAAACATGGTATTTGTGACGCATTTTTAAAGATCTACATCTTTAGTAAGAACAAATGGACATGAGGGATTATTGCATATTGTTGTGGTTTTGGTATTTTATAGGATTTGTTGACAGTATTATTCTTATTCTTTAGGACTGAGGATAGATTTAGTGTGAAAATCACCACAAGATTGAGACTGAGACAATAAACACACAGATGATGTGCAATCTATCCCTGTAGTCACATAGAGTTTTCTTTCTCTCCTTATCTCTGCAGGATGTATCATGCAGCAAAACACAGTGTCTGACATACACATGAGGACTGCAAATACACAGAAACACAAGACAAATGACATGTTAAGATAATGGAGGACACAAATGTGCAACACAGCGGATTTTACAGTGCAGTTCAGTGACCCCCAGGGGTCCTTAAGGAGCAGAACAAACCATTATACTCTGAACTCTTTCACTGTGAGATGTTAGAAATATACGAGCAGTATTGTGATCAAAAAGTAAATGTAACTTTTTGTTCTGCTGTCTCTCCACCAGCACTGGAAACACTTTTAAACCAAATCCAAACCTACGGAGGTTTACATTTTTCAAGCAGACAAACTAAAATCAATGTGTATGTTTGTGAGAGATGCATTTGGGAGTCCAGACCATAAAAAAACTACTTTAAGAACCCCTGGCGTAAAACACACACACACACACACACACACCCACGCACATACACACACACACACACACACACACACACACTTACAGTGTGATGGTGGATAACTCTGACATCCTGCACGAATGCTGAACAGCCTGTGTGGGCTCACTGAAGCATTTCTGAGCACAGCTGCTACACAGCACAAAGACAACACAACAATACAACAAAGACAATGTCTTTAGGGACACAGTCACACCGTCTCGCACACACTTGCACACACACACACACTCGGTCACACCCGCACAGGTCTAAGCAACAGATAGGAATGACATTATCTGCCGGGCCTCAAAAGACGGCATCCTGTGGGAGCAGAACAGGAGTGACGTCTGGCTACAGTACAGCTCCATAATGAGGCTCAAGTTTCCTGCCAACAGGTACTACAGATGAATATATTCTGAAAAGTGTCTAGGAGGATACATCACAGGTTTAATGTTAGAAATTAAAAAACAATACTGTTACAGCTACAATACAACCCATTTACATATTCAGTGCACATTGTCTTGCATCCAGGATGGCATGTAGTGTCTCACAAAAGAAAAAGCTGGTGTTATTCTATATGTTTCTCATTGTCAACAAATCCCATTAAAACACCAAAACCAACAATGTGCAAGTCCTTATCTCAATACTTTCCCTACTGTTTCTGTGGCGCTCAGTCCAAAGCTGTGGTAGATATTTAAAGGACATGAAGGAAAATTTAATTTGTGCATTGTTCTTCACACTTGGCATACATTATGCAAGGTGTCTCTGTGAGAGCACACAAAATCAAGATGGACTCCCCTGATAACACTGAATGAGAAATAACATTGACTGAGGGTTACACACAATGTTTGCCTCATTCCATGTGGCGTGATTACACATTAGATGTGGGACATACTGTACAAAGCTGTGTGAGGTGCAATGATAATAAAGTTTTTGGTATTATCTGTGTTCATGTATACCTCTCCTTTCGAGTTTCTCCAAAAGGTGAATCTGTTTCAACTTTATCGCTGTAAGCCGTCCGCCTAATGAAGGAACATGTCACTTGGTCCAACAGTGTGGCTCACTAATGTGTTTTAATAGTTTTTAGGCAACAATAGAGCTCTATGGCACAGAGGAATACACATACTAGTGGGATCAAAGCGTTTTTGGTGTCGATATTCTCATGGGATTTGTTGACAATGACAAAAACATAGAATATTGCCAACCTTATCCTTTAAGCAAAAGTGAATCACATTTCTTTAGGCTGCAGGGTTGTTTGTGTGCACAGTACTAGAAATCATGTTAATTCACTTTATTGATTTTTCATGTACCAACCATTTTCACACACACACACACACACACACATACACACAGAGTTTCAAAATAAAACATTGGCATTAGTGAATTTGCTGATTGTAACTTACAGGTAAATGCTTGATTCGTTGCCTCCGATATCAGGGGACTGCAGCTTCTGGACCAGGATGATGATTATTCCAATGAAGAGGACAAAATTTATCTGAAAAAAACAAAACACAAATACTAACAACCTGGAGGAGTTGTCAAATTACATTACAGCCATGAGCATGTGTAAAAATAAATACACAGGAAACCATGAATGAACAAATCTGTCATACCATAATGGAGGCCACTACTGGTCCTTTGATCACCCACCAGAGGGCAGTGTTCTCATTTGTATCCCAGCATCTGGAGGACGAGAACAGTGCATTTCAATAATCATTTAACATCTCCTTCACTTTCTCTCAATGTCAATCAAGTGGCCGTTTGCAGAGTAAAGAGGGTGGAGGGGGGGATTTAAAAATGGGAGCCGACCAAACGAAAGGCCATAAAAAAATATTAAATCACTCGAACAAAAATCTAAATGTTGTTTGTTTGCTTATACTCATATTACATCATGTATTGTGCACAAGAAATGATAACAGATAAAGTTGCCAAGATGAAGAGGTGATACATTTGCAAGGAGTTATCTTAATACAAATGTCAGACTTCTGGGTGTGAGTCTCAGCATCTCGAAGGCCTCTGCTTCTTTGCTCTGACACAGTATACACTACAAACATGGCTCACAGTCCACATGCATTTCTCCCTTTTCGGAGGGTAAATCTAAAGATGGAAGAGGAGTTATACCCAGTGTCGTGAAAGTGGAGCCTCAGAACTGCCCAGACAGTGACGCAAATGGTGGGAGTTCCTGTATTAACGGGAATCATTAATACGTTGAAGAAAAATGCACTACAATTGCCATAATAATACCCTGTTTACACTCTATTCATCTATACATGACAGATATCATAATCAGCAGAGGAAGAACGTTTGTCTCAAGATGGTATTGCTTCTACAGCTGTGTTTTACTACGACATTTAACATTTATTAGCAAGTTTGGCTGAAATCTCCAAGGCACTGGCAAATAAATAAACACAGACCTGTTTTAATGAGACCTCCAGGATAAACACATACTGTATATGCCATTGTCCTATCTCTATTCCACTACACATTAAATAATTCTAATCTAATCTACAAAAAAAAGAACTGGCTTTTGAATACATTGTTGAATTTACAGTTGTAAAAGTTACTTTCCACCATTAATCATAATCGCTCAAGAAGGGATACTCACCCCATCCTACGATGGTGTACCAGTAGAAGTAACGTCTCTCAGGAAAGAAAGTCTCCACCAGAAGAGTGAAGAGATACAGACCTTCAATGAACAGCCAAAAATAGTTGGACATGACACAGTAATGGAAGAAAACCATCACTGCTTTACACGCCACCTGCACGGGGAAACACAGGGCGAGGTGCATTAGAAGAGCAAAGGCAGAGGGAAATTAACAGTGATTTCACATCTGTATTGCTGAGGTTGGACAATGTTTTTAGGGTATTTGAAGCACTCTAGATTTCTTATCCTCTCACTTAGAAGCATGTGCCAGTTTTGCAGCAATATCATAAACAAGTACCTAAAAATTATTTCAAAGGTGTAATCAACCATTTGTTAGACCTTCAGCATTTTCAGGTTTATTTACATTTGTTCTTGACTTGTAGAAACATGACAAAACGTCCTTATTCCTGTAAACACAGACCGTCGTCACTGGGGTGACAGGATTGCAACACAGCGAGCAACGCTGCGATTACCAGAGAAACGTAGCATTTAGCAACTCTGCGTGGATTAAAACATTTTGCACAGCCAGCTGTCGAGACCCACCTACATGTGATGTGAACTGTAATCTAGTAAAATCATGTAAATTAAAGAGTCCGTATTCTGAGTGGGGTCAACCAATTACAGCGCCGATCTGATGCCCGACGCCACGACGGGGACCTGTGATCGACGTAACAACAATGGTAAAGCAGCGGGTTTGAAAAAAGGGCAAAGGACCCATTGATATGTTAATGAGCCTCTAGTAGAAGATTTCCACTGGCCTTGCTGCAGCCATTAGCGTACCTAATTAGGTTTATTTATCATGCCTGCTTAACAAGAGTGAGCAATGTGTTGTTACCAGACAAAGGCTAAGAGCTTGTTCTGCATTTGTAATTAGGGAGTATTAGTCATCTAATAGTGTGTTTGCTTTTTGTAAAATGTGCATGTGATTGAAGTTCCTTCAAAGGTGCACATCAAACGGGAAACACTGGAAGTGTTTCAAGCCCTTCTGTCTGTGAACCTCTCTTTATATCTCAAACAGAACAGGCCTGATCATATTTTACACACATTCTTTCCTTTATAAAACAAGTGGCCACACTTTGATTGAAATCCTTTAATAAAGCTCTCTGGAACCAATTAACCAATAATCTTGAAAACATTTTGCTACAGCCAACACACACTTCTTATGCCTGCCAGTGATTACTTTGTCCGAGTAGGGGATCATTTATAATAATAAAGGCCTCATTTTGCAATTATCTGCTTTAAATTTAAATTGACCGTGAATTGAAAATTATCCATTGAGTTTTTCATTAATTAGTATCCAAACAAGCAGTCATGGTAGTAATCTATCAGCCACAGATAATGCCCCCACAGTACATGAAGATGTTATTGTTGTTACTGACTGTGTGTACGAAGCAGTGGTCGCTGTCCTCCTGAGCGTACAGCACACCATCCTTGATGAAGACTGAGATGGCTCGCAGGATGAATGACACAAACAAGTTCATGTGAATGAAGTTCCTGGTGCAGTGGAGCTTCCTGGGAGAAGACGAGGGAGACCAAACAAAATCACATCTTGTCTTGTTTACACTCTTGAAAGTTGATCAAATGAATTCATGCAGCTGGATGTGTTTAACCCTGTACCCTTCAGAGTTTAGGATAAGTTAAGCTACTCAGAAATGCTATATTAATCTATATTTAGGTAAACAATTATAACTTCCACTATGAAGACGTGTTTTATATTATTACAACTGTGTTTTACTGTAATGTGATGCATTATCACTTCATACACCAACCTCCACTTATGGATTTCCACAGGAGGAGTTATTGTTGTTAACATAATACATTAATAAATATTTACATCTGCTTACAACCACATTATATTGTGTTATAAACAATTTATTCATAGCATATACTGCCTATACATGCTAAATAGAGGGACTTATAGTATTGTGTTGTGTATGTGAATACACTAGACAGATCGATTAGCCTGCTGATTTATTTAGTGACATTTTCAAGTTGATTATTTTGTCCAAACAAACCAAAGCTGATTTTCATAGTCTTGTTTTTTCTTATTTTCATTCTGGGTAAATTTGATTTGATTTTAGGATTCAAATAGTTAAAGAACATTCAAAAATCAAGCATAAATGAAACCTATTTTTATATCATGTACCAACTTTGACAAGCCTGACTTTGGAGGCCACATCGTGACGCTCACCTGAATCTGCAGAGAATGACCATGGCTGTCGTCAGAGACACCAGGGACGTGCTGTAGCCAACTGTGTACAGAGCCTTGACTGAAGCGTAGTACATATCCTAATGTGGGAGACAGAGAGTTAGTTGTGTGTGTGTGTGTGTGATAAATGTAAAAGAACTTGTAGATGAAGAAGAAGAGGTCGTACCGGTTTGGTGGTGTTGTCATAGAAGAAGCAGACTTCCACATAATGAGGGAAAGGTTCAGACCAGCCGTCCTCGGTACAGTTACGACTGACCTTGGCCAACTCTGAAAATCAAATAATATGCCTGCACTGATTTGGGCTGAATTGAACTGAATGAAATTAATTCTTAAGATATAAAATAGATCCAATGAGACACAGCAAATCTCACCATCGTCGGGTCCCATGAAGTCATGGAAGAGCTCTGGACAGTTGACCGCCACAACTTCACCAACATTGGCCGCCTGCCAGCAGGTGAAGTTATCCCACATCCATGGACACACTGAGGAGCAGAGAGCAGAAACAGAAACACAATAAGGTCAGTGTGAAGCTGCTGTCAGCATTTCTGCTGTCATAAAGATGATGAAACGATACTGACACTAACGGAATTTTATTGAACTCAATTAAATCCAATTTAAGGTAATCTAATTGCAGGTAAGAGAGTTTAATTTCCAATGATATTTAGCATTTTATTTAGCACATGGAGAAAGGTATTGCTAACATGTAAGCACCTTTCAAATATTATTGCATCTCTTGACCCATCTCAGTCACTTTATTTCGTTAGCCTGTCTGGTGAACAGTAATGTTATGGACGGGAAGCTAAACTGTGCCATAAACTCGCCATAAAGCTCCGTAAAGCAACAGAACACACAGTGGGGCTGACTTCTTTTAGCAGAATGTATAAACCAATCCTGTGTTCTGTTATTGATTTAACCTGATCGATCCTCCAAAATGATAATTACGTTGGAATCAACAGCTCTCTTAATCAGGAACTGAACATGTTAACCTTCATGAAGTGTAGGATTTACTGCAGGGCTGCTGTGTTTGATAAGTACTTGAATGTTTAGCATATCACTGCAGCACCCTCAGACAGTCTGAAACTTCATCTTAGTTAAGCCAGTTCCATTTAATTTATTTAGAGTTTAGTTTATTTAGTTTGCTTTTGATTCATCTGTCTCAGTCATTACCTGACTCATGCTCACTATGAATCTCACATCCTGTATTTTCAGTGCTTCTCTCCACCTTGATATCTAGGGCTTTCCTTCTTTCCTTTATCTCCAGCACCTCCCCACCCCTCCCCTTTTTCTCTCTCTACCTCTCTAGGTTTACCGCTTTGTTTATGCTCGGGTACTTTTATGGTGCTGCAGAGGCAGGTATAAGTCTGATTCTATGTCTATTCCCACGCATGGATTTTGAGTGTGTTTTTTTGCATTTTTTCCTGGACATGTATGTATCTGTGTGTGTGTGTGTGTGTGTGTGTGTGTGTGTTTGCAGACCTTTCTCTATTATGCTTGGCTCCCTAATCTGTTTTGGTTCTGTCTGGTGAGCCGGACACGAAGCCAATTACCTTTTAAAGGGCAAATCTGAGCCAAATGAGCCGCACTGAGCTACAGAGGTAACCGGCTTAATAAAACACTCTGTGTGCATCACTGGCTGTCTCACCCAAGGTCCCACAATATACTGAATCTTCACTGGGGGGCATAGCATCCACACACATACTGCACATGCATAGCATAGAGTACACAAACACAGCAGATCAAGCACACAAACACATACAGACATATATTTTCCCCCATTAAAGCTGATCTTATCAGGGGAGTTAGAATAGTTTTTTGTAGTCTTGGGGTGCAACTGTAGCAGAATACTGCTCAGAACTAATTTCTCCTATACTACTATATCCCAAAAGAGCATTTATTCATTATGTTTTAAACACTTGTCTAAAAGAAAAAATATGTCATTGAACTCCTGGAAAGATCTGGATGTGATTCATTGCCTTTGAAAAAATCTTAGAAATGGCTAAAAAAGACTGATTGTTTTCTCGATTTGTTGATTCATTGTTTGGTCTGTAAAATGTCCAAAAATAGTGAAAAAAACACCAAGGTGATATCATCAAATGTCTTTAATGCACAAAGTTATTAGTATTAGTAGCATGTTTTGTGTTTTTGCTTATAAATTACTTACAATTAATAGATCATCAAAATAGCTGCCGATTAAGTTTCTGTCAATGGACTAATTAGTCGTTTCTGAATTTAGAACACTCTAAAGGGTACTTAAGTGCTACTTTTAAGTGTCAAATTTTATCTAAAATGTCACATATTTTAATCAAATTCATTCTCATTGAGCTTTTGAGAAACTGAACGAAGATGATTTAGTTCTGAAATAATAAACACTGTGCAGGCCATTTTATATCAACTATTCATTTTGCACTGGCTGAATTCAGCTGGATGGTGATTACAGCACCGTGCAGCAAATCATTATGTAGCAATTTCACACGGCCTGCAGACTAATCTGAGGCCAGAGTAGTTCAACTAAAAATATGATAACAAATTTATCATGAACTGTGCTTTTAGAAATGGATCTTGATATAAAAGGGGAAAGGAATCTGACCAGGTTCAAACAGACCACCACCTTTCTCTTTTTCTTTTTACTTATTTACTGGTTCCCTTTTTCTTTTTCCCCTTTTCTGCTTTTTCTCAAGCCCCAAGTCAGATTTCTGCAAACCAGGCGTTTGTTTTATTTCCTCACCAACGATTTGCTGTCAGCAGAAACACTGAGTGCTTCCTTTTAAAGGGACAGGAGAAAACAAGGGTCGAGGCAGCCATGTGTCAACATACTGTCTGAAAATGGATTGCTCAATTCAGAAACAAAACAAAACTGTACCATTTTTCAGAAGAATAAGGGAATAAGACAGCAACAGAATACATTCTAACTATGAACACAAATGTGAACTAGATTGAGATGAACTGATTTATTTATACATGAAATCTGTGCTCTAACCTTTCTCAGGGCATGAGGCGTTGCAAGAAGAGCCTACAGCTCTTCTCCTGATTAAACTTGTCATCTTACACTCTTTTCAGTTTTGTTTCAAGGAGTCGCTGGCTGTCAACGAAGCGGTGAGTCACAGTGTAGTCTGGGAAATGCAGTCTGTTGGGCAACTTTCGAGCAGCGGGAGTCCTGCAGCAGTTGCTAATGAAAACCACATTCCATAGCCAAGAAAATAATTGCTTCCAGGAATCACATACCAAGCTTCCTGTGTTTTTGGAAAAAAAGGGACTTGTGGAGGAAATGCAAAAGCAGCTCAGCGTGACATTACAGGCAGACATTTGGTTTGTGAGCTGTATGTCACTGGAAGTCTGCCTGTGCTGTATAGCGAGCAGCATTTTTGGATGATAAACATGAGAGCAAACTGCACTCATCTCTCATCCATACATGTTTCTGTATGACCTTCTCAGAACTGACTGGATAAAATGACAAATGCCAGATCGTTCGGTATAAAAACAAGCCTGTTTCTTTTATTTGTTCCCGGAAAATGTCGATTTTTAGAAGATGCATGACTTTCATCAGCTGTTCTGTGTTTTCTGCGCAGCCAAAGACGTAAACAATTTAATCACATCAGCAGAGGCATGAAAACCGGTGGCATATTGCCAAATTATGCACACAGAAGGATGCGGGAATAGACACACACATGCATACCCGTACTCCTGGACAACATCCTCTCTTACCTAATTCAAGGTCATCGCTGGAGTTGTGCAGTATGATCCTCTCCATGCATTTCTCATGTTCACGCTTGATTAAACAGTGCTCAGACTCTGAGGCCACCTGGAGAAAATAAACAGAAACACACACACTGTCACAATAAAACTGACTGCACCATTGACAAGAGTGTTAAAAGCCCTGAAAAGCTGTTTAACCAAATTCTTGCTCCTGCCAAAGGGTACAACATAAACACAGTAAAATCTGCCAAAGTTAAATTGATTCTGATTATGTGACAGTAAAAGTTTATCTTCTTCTGGACGATTTTAAGTAGGTGAAAAAAGTGACGTCAGGCGTTTACAAGGACAGATCAGAACCTTTTTTGATTTACTTTAACTTTGATTGTTCCTTATTCAGTCACAAATATTTAATGATATAGTAATTCTTAAGACTTCAGAGGTTCTTTAAAGCCTCCCTAATCAATATTTTCATCTTAACAATGAATAAAATGGCTGTGTAATGTGAAAGGGGTCACTCATAGTAGTTAACCCACAGAAAACTTTTGGCATCTTTCAGCTCATTGTTTTGGGTTTAAGGCCCACAACTTCCAAGTTTCCCTGCTGTTTATTGTTTGACAACCTGTTTGCATGTGTAAAATATGTGTCAAAGCCTTTATGAAAATCCTTTTTCTTTTTGTAAAATGTTGAAATATTTTTGATGACTCATTCTGAAGTCCAGGGGTCTTTACATAAGCTGCCTCCCATCAAATGTGATTTAAGGAGATTCACAAACCCCTCCCATCATATCAGACTTGTTTGGCTCATGGGTTGTAGCAGCTAGCGCAGCGATATCATGGGTCAAAGGTGTGTGTTTTTTCATTACGTTATTCAGTTTTTCTTTTATCTTTCATCTTCTCCATGTGGTGTATGCAGGAGTTTTAACTGGAGGCTCCTAAATGATTCACTAATTCAAATCCACTTTTGAGTGATCAAATCAAATCCTTGAGCTTTGAAATATGTCAAAATGTGAAAGCTAAAGTTGCTCCAAATTCCATTTTACTGAGATAATAACTTTTAACCAGCCAAAAAAGAAAAACACATTCACCATCTGGTTCCAAGATGGAGTCGGGGTGACAATTTACCCAGAGGTAGTAGAGTTACTGTATGTCTCTCTTAAAGCCAATTTTCCACCCTTAGCTTTCTTGCACCCCCCACGTTCATTCTCACTGTGAGATGATGTAATGGTGTAATACGTCGCAGCCCTCCGAGCCATGGCTGACTCATCACTCCATCTCTCTGCCCTCCAATATGAATTCACTTCAGGCCTCGCTGCCTGGATAAGATAGAGCATCAAATGACTGAAGATGTCCTGGGATTCACTTCCTTTATTTTAGCTGCATGTGGGCAGAATTGCAAAACGCTGCATGAATTATGTGAAACATCATTAGAGCTATCTTCTATCTATAGTTTCGAGTGCGATTCAATTTCCAGACAACACACCACGAAGGCTAAAGAAATAATAAAGCAGAGTAAAGAACTCACTTTTGATATTAGTTAATGAAACCAACACAGCATTGTTTGAAAGAAAGACCTCTTTGTACCCATAGCAAGCATCCATGTTGCTAAGCAGCAGGTACAGCTAGGAGCCAGTACATATTGTAGAAATGAGAAATAATTGGATGCAGATGATTAATATCTGTTTGGCATGAGTGCAGACAAGCCGGTAAGATGTAAAGTTAAATGTGTTTTTTCATTCATTTATTCATATAGAATCCTGGATTGCAGGTTGTACATATTACTGAGCTGGATTAGTATTTTGTTTTTATTTGGAATTAACTCTTGTTTTTCTATGCTAATCTCATGGCACAGACATGTGCTTCCACACCGGCATTTACACCTCCATCAACCACACACACACACACACACACACACACTTACACACATTCCTGAAGAGTGTAGCTGTTGTTCTTAACTGTGCTCTGTCACACACCTCCCACAGTGAAGAGTCATGAAATGGATTAGGGTTGCTAAAAGACAAGCACACAGACAGAGAAAAAAAACACATGCACACACACACACTCACAGATACCAAATCCTCTGTGGAGTGGGTTACACTAGCTCTTTGTAAGTTCAAAGTTAGACAAATTAAGTGTTTACTAATTCAACAAACACAGTAGTAATGGAGCTGGTGCAACTCAGTCCAGGTTAACTCAGGACTGCTGAGGGTTAAACCTAACCTAAAACAGACACCATGACAACATTGCATACGCCAGAAGACAGATCAATGAAAGTATCCCTTATTTTTTTCAATCCAATCAATCCTCTCCTCTCCTCTCCCTTGGACAGATGTCTGACTAGATGAGCCATCCATTTTGAAGCTGCAGAACCATATTTCCCTCCCCAAGGCTATTTCCGAGGACCAGATAACTCAGTAGCTCCCACAGCACCGCGCAGCACAGATAATAAAACTCCAATTTGATGTTGCAGACCACTGGTCCACTGTACAGACTCATTTGACACACAATAAGTGCATCACAACGGACGTATCTGCCGCATCAGCTGCTGAAGGTCAGCTCGAGACTGTGCAAAGATGTCAGCTGGAGGAACACTTAATATGGGTGAGGGGGCAGTGTTAACTTAAAGGTTGGAAAATATGTTTGTGACTGCAAGGTTGCATTTTGATTTCATTTTAGTCTCCCTAGTAACCATCATCAAACTGGTGCTCTTATTATTTTCACTGGCAATTATAAAAGGAAACAGACGTCATCGTCAAAATCATAATTAAGGGATGATAGCCAGGACGTCAGAGTCACATAATGTTATTTCTTTTGAGAACAAAATAAAACAAATTCTGTATCTGTGCTTCACCAGTGAAACTGCATCAGTGTGAATATAATTCCTCCCACACATCTTACACAACTCTTCCATTCTGCTTTTTATTTCAATGAGATCTCTAATAAAAGTGAGTCACAGCAGATGGATAGGCAGTTCTCCGGTCAGCCGGGCCATCTGTTAACAGGCGGCCAGTTGTCTTTGCGCAGTGCTGATCCAGGATCTGTAATGTATGCTGATGTGCTGATGAGGCATATGGTGATTTCCATGCTTCCAAAGCCTGTCACAAGCACACCTGCAAGAGTGTATGTATGAAAAAGCGAAGAAAGATGGCTGGACTGATGATGGAGACCTGTTAACACAATCACTCCTTTATATATGAAATTTGGCTGCGTGTTCCTGTACCCCCCCCCCCCCCCCCACACACACACACACACCTACACATGTGCACAGTACATAGATGAAAGCACACAAACTACTCACCAAGGGCAGCAGAAAGATTGCAGTCAGCAGGTAGCCTCTCATTGTCTCCTGTGAACCACTTGTATTCAAAAGGCTCCACAATATGTGTGTGTGTGTGTGTGTGTGTGTCTTGGTTTGTGTTCACAGGGATGCACTGAAATTGCTCCCCTCGACGTCACCACAGCATCAAGGGCTCTGAAATACAACACACAGAGGAAAAAGGCTCCGTAAAACATTTTGAAATGCTTTACTATGACTTTTGGAAACTTGAACTCGTTTTTGAGATGATAGTTGCAAAGTGGAAGGAGCCGCTGTATGCGGAAAAGGTTTCCCCACCATTCATTATTCCATTTAAAAACATTTCTTTTGCCTGTAATTTCATCATGGTGGATGTCTCAAAAAACTTCAATACCCATGAGCTTTGGCCGCCATTGTCATGGAAAAGAAGCCAGTCATAGACGCGAATAAGAGTGGTAGTGAATTCAAAATACCTTTTCTTATTTGTTATACAAATAAACTTGCCTTGTCTAATAATATGTGTACATGATGAGGACCCCACTGGGAATAAATGTGTGGATATATTGAGGCACCCTTGCAGGTTTTAGGCATCCTTGATGTTTAAATGGTTAAACTACACTTTTCAAGTAACATATTTCAGAAATATTCAACTGGTAAAACTGGTTTAAAAAAATCCAGTCAAGTGAAAAAAACTGGGGCTGAAAAGTCAATTAATTAATTAGTCAACTGACATAATCAGCAAATATTTCTATAGTCAAATAATCATTTAAGTAATTGTATTAATTTATTGATTTTCATTGAATTGTGCAAAAATGTGTATCTTTAGGGTTGGGGGTGTAAGTCAGACAAAATAAGCAATTTAGTGTTAGTTTGAGATTGGGGAATTTGTGGTGAGGCTTTTTAACTATTTTCTGACATTTTATTGACCAAACAATCAATCAATTGATCTAAAAGCTAACCAGAAGATAAAATTATAAAATTATAAAATAAGTGTAAGTTGCAGTCTTACCACAATTGTTTTTGGAGTTTTATTTTTTTTTTTGTAAAAAGACAAAACAAAATCTGATGTACTGTACGTCATAGTTGCAGTCTCAACCTACTCACACACATGAACAAACACACATCTTCAGGTGGTATGTATCACTTCATTTTTTATCCCAACAGAATATTATACTGATAAAACCCTCTCCATCAAATCACAGAGGCAGCATTAGTGTGTTTCCTCTGAGGTTACAAGATATGTCATCACCTACATTTTGAATTAAAGCAGAAACTTTATTATTATCATATGAATTATGCTAATTATTTCAGACAACAATATTTACGTGCCTGGGGTCAGACTTTAAAACACTGCGGGGGGGGGGGGGGGGGGGGGGGGGGGGGGGGGGGGG
>JAVQJL010048089.1:0-32475 GCA_036024295.1 Nannoperca obscura
GGGTCTTTGTGTGTGTGGAAGTTGGTCTCGACCGGCTCCATGTGATTGAGTGCCCTGAGATAACTTTGTTATGATATGGCGCTATATAAATAAAATTGAATTGAATTGAATTGAATGGCCAACTTACACAACAAATAAATAAATATATTAAGTTGGATATATCCAGGTTTTTAGAAACGCATGAGATTCTTAGTCATAACATTACAATTCTGATCAACATGTTGCTTATCATGCATTACATTGTGAGCATGTCCACATATTATGCTTCAGTATATAAAGTTCATAATGCTTTATACAATAGGATGCTAACATTAGAATACCAACATGATAGATAGATTTTTTGTAACAATGCAGTTTTATTTAGTTAAAACCTTAGAATAAGAAATGTGCACAGCCCTAAACCAATGCTGGTGTATGAGATGCTAATGAGATGATAATTGGTATCAGGTATTTGATTGGTGTATTCTTAATATATAGAGCTTTTATATGAAAATGTATCTTCCTGAAGTTTTGCTAAATTTAATGTGCGACCACAACTGCATTGCAGGTTCAAAACCGTTCACGCTACTGATATTAGTATTACTTCTGTTCACTCCAGACAAGATACTGATTTCTGACATTGATTTCTGATAGTGTTTTCCTGATCGCTCCATCTTCAGCATCTGTGGCTACAGTGTTTGGCTTGGCATCAGTTTTAGTTCTATATCTCTGTGTTCGGCTCACAGGCGGATGCCAAGCTTGCCAGCTGTTTCCATACACTGATGGCAGGCTTCGCTGTGCTTGGTTCTGGTTGGGTTTGGTAACTAATTCTGTTTAATACACAAACCACAACCTCGCTGTAAGTCTATATAGGCCAAGCAGTATGCTGTGTTTCACTAGTATTTAGCTGAAGAGGCTGGTTTGCCTTCTTTTGAGTACTTTGCTTCATGATCTGGAGGTTTGGGTTTTGCCAAAATGAGATGACTTTCTCATTAAGCAAAGAAGCAGCATTGACTAGAGGCAATAAGTCAAGACATGCTGCTTAAGAAATAAAAAAGTCTTCACATGCCTGTGTGCATCAGCGGTCTATGCACAGAATAGTGCAGCTGTTGTTTTCAATAACACAAAATATGGCAAGACGTTGAGAACAGGATTTAGTTTCACAATAACGTCAAATGTAACGTGTCACGGCAGCCCTCAGAGACTCTTTCCAGGGCGACGCCTCCATCAGATCAGATGTGATTTTCCCGAAAGGAGGAATGTGAGGGCAAGCTGAAGGATATGAGTTAACAGATGGTTGGCATAGAAACAAGGTGTCTTCAAAGCCCAGGGAGACTCTGCATCCTACTCCTGACAGACAAGGTCTCTGGGCTGACAGCCTGGAAAATGCTGACACACAGATGGGATGAGAGGCAGAGCACACTGTTGATGTTTGTTGATTACCCTGCTGTCATTACAGTGCTTTGCTTTGTGTCTGTGATCGTCTTTGTAAAAGAGATGCTTCCAAAACGTGTTGTCAAGCATTTAAAGACTAAATATGTCAGTAACTGTGACAAATAACATCATTATCAAGTTGGCGGAAGATATTGCCAAAGTGTAGCAGGAGACAATGTTTTTGGCTAGATCCCCATGCTAGCAAAGATTATATGCATATTCATCAATACATTGAGATTAATCATCATAGGGGACTTTGTGGTGGGGGGGGGGGATTGCCCACTCCAGACCTGTGGCGGTCGAGTGCTTTCTGGAAGCCCACCTGGCCGATATCGATTGGAAACCACCTGCTCTCACCAACATCACTGCTGTTCTTCATGATAACATCAATGATGTTTCAGCTCAATTAGGAACAATTCAGTTGAATTGCTCAGGCTCTAACATTCAAACGTGGCGTTGTTTTCTCTGGTTCCGTACCATATCTCCACCGTAGCGTGGGACTAGAGATGTTCAGCCGGCTGTATGCTCTGGACTCTTGCTAATGGTTTGTTTCTTCTTGCATCCTCAATGCCAACTCTGCCATTAGGTTTCGTGACGCCTTCTCTAGTGCATTTTTACATAATAACGCTCCAAAACCTAGAATCTGTACTGAGCAATCACTAACTAATTTGAATATATGTAGCTACAGACAACAGAGAAATAGAGAAAATATAGCCACGCAGAAAAGAAAAGGAAAAAGCACGACCTTAAGGGAGACCCGGTCCCCTTTCTTCTTTAGCATCATTTCCAGAAACTGCCACCAACCATCAATTTTGTGATTAACCCAGCACTCTGCCATCAAGGTGAAGCATCTGCATCATTTGTGAACAGTTTTTATTCTTTTTCCAAAACAAAATAATTGACACAGAAACATTTTCTTCCTTCTAAATTTCTTGAGGGGTTTTGGAGTTGGTCGTACTATTACATCTATTGTAAATAGATCTCTCCTGGCAGTTTTACCTCCTGCCTGAAACTATTATATATTTTTGAAAAACACAAATCAGGCTTCACAGCACTGAAAATGCAGCACTGTCCGATGCTGTCACCGGAATTTGATTTCCCATCATGGGTTCATGTAAAGCTGATGATGCAGAACAACAGTCGCCCACACGAACTCCCCCTTGTTAGAATCCAAGTGAGCTGAAATGCATGTGTGAAAGCACCCTGACATACCTGCAGTAAGTCTTCTGTAATGCAATAAACATTACAGTTTAATCATTTATGTTATAACATCAAATATCATTCCTTATAAGACGACAGAGATATAAACAATTTGAGATTTTCCATTCAACCTCCTCTGCCCTACTGTCCTTACTGTAAGTCTGCACACACACACACACACACACACACTCTCTACTTTGAGGGCTCTTGTGTGCAGCTCCCTCTCTCAGAGTACTCCTCATCTATCTATAGCTGAAGGCGATGCTCCAGGCCTTGACTCAGCCTGTATTAATGGGACAGTGGGACGGAGAGCTGAGCTGCCTGGATGACATAAGAGCTTACAGTTACAGTTAGATATACTGGTCACGCTGGCTGCCACCATCCACTGGGGCAGGGAAGCTTCCATGCATTCTCACTGAGTAGCAAACTCAGACTAACTGAATGACTGACAAGCATGTTGGCTCTATGCTGATGATAAAGGTCCATGTCTGGGTTTCTCACTGATTAAACTTCCATTCACTTCATGCCCTCTACATGACACAGAATGTTGTTGTTTAGTTTTCTATTCCTTCATTTCTATTCCACTTTGTAATTCCTTAAAAATTCAGGCTTCTCAGAACTGCTAAAATAGTAACAAACACGCTCAACACACCTCTGTTTGAACTCCTTTTAAATTCTGATGCATCAGAAAAAATACCTGCACTCACTAACTACTTGTTACCATGGTAACCGAATGATCTTGCATAAATATGCGATTTACGTTGCTGACATGGTTCAAGTAAAGATGGAGAAAAAGAAGGTTAGGAAGGAAGAAAGGACGCAGGGGTGTGGTGGATTAGGGAGTCAGACGAGGAGAAAGGAGACAGGAAGGAAAGGAAAGAAGGGAGGAAGGAGGGAAATACTTAATGGTGTTATCTGAATCAGTTATCAGTTGGGTGTGACCGAATGGGAGTGTTGAAAGAAAGGAGTGAATATCACCGCAGTTAGTGGGAAGGTAAAGTTCCAGGAAAGGTTGCGGCCGTGCTGTTCTTAATGCACAATTCACATTTCTGTCGAGGTCATGGAACAGTTCTGTTATGCAGGAAAGAAGCAGAACAGGGCTGAGTGGAAAGACAGACCCAAATAAAAGAAAACACACTATATCAAGTCATTTCTCTAAAATCTAAACAGAGTCCTAATCACAGTATTTTACTAAAACTGGTGAAAATGAAATCAAGTGAGAATATTTCATATGTTAAGCATTATTTATCTAAGATCGCCTTTGCAAGAGACCTGAGAACAAGTATCAGGTGCAAAGTGCTGGAAACAATCATGGAAACATCAGGTCAGAGTTGGTATGAGGAACCTTTAAAGCTAATCTGGTGTCAAAGTCATAATCTTGATGTTAAATATCTCTGCAGTCTAGATAGCATGGCAGATACGGCATGTAAATGAAAACACAGGCGTGCAGATGGCTCCCGGACGTCAGTGATGGGATCTGACTTTTTCATAAAAGCTGACCCGAGCTGCGTTCTGATTTTGATGTCCAGTTCGACCCGAGACTGTTAATGTAAGCTCAAACTAATTGAAAAGCCTCAAAACCATCGATTAGCATGGTTTTCTCTACTTTTTTAAACTTTGTGTGATGTCCTCCATCCTTTGTTGGGCTACATGAATATTTACCGGCTGTGTTTTGAGTTCACGTGTTGTCACGTAAATAAGATCTCAGCACTAAAAAGGAAGCACCATGTCAAGTCTGACGTGACCAAACCCCGCCCACCCGTGGGTATCCACCCTCATCCAGTGTAGTTAAGGTGGTTGCAGCAGCATGAGCGTACAGGATATGTCCATGATCCAGTGTAGATAGTGGACAGTGGATTGTATTGTAGTGTTTCTGCATTGAAAGGAGAACCAGGCTCCTAAAGTACTTATGATGCTCTACAGTATCCATTAGATTTCAATTATGAATATAGATTGCAGTAAGAACATAAAAGCTCTGTGCACCAAGTTAACTTTTGTCACAAAATAAATATTTGCACAACCTACGCGAGTAAATCCATTATATATTAGATTCAATTCAATTTGAATTCCCTGCAAAACTTAACTCATTTAAATACTGGAGACTTCAGATGAGCTATAGATGAACTATTTGGTTTAAATGTTCACAGCTTACAGACAAAACAACCTGTGATGAGAACGTTTCAGTTGCCACAAATCAAAAAGGTCTGGAACTACTGAGAGGATGTTTCTGTTCTGAGGTGTTGGGGTTTCACATTAACAATATAGAAAATAGGTGTGTATTTTTTCTTAAAACGTGTTCATGCCGTTGTAACTCAATTTTATTGGAAGAAGAAGACGTTATCTTCTAGTGTTAGTGTAAATCCCACCTGCTGCATGTTGGTGGGAGGTGTTAAGAGCTGAAGGAGGAGGAGGAGGAGGAGGAGGAGGGGAAAGCTGGGCCCTGACCATTAATCTGCCCCCCCCAACTGCCACACCTCACTGCGTGGCTGTGTGCTGGATGCTTGTCATGCTCTCTGCGTGGTGCCAGAGATAAATCTAGCCGGGAACGTCGTCCTGTCCTGGATTCAATTCCAGCTCTGCATTATTCCGTCCTGGCACTCCTATGAGCAATGCTAGAAACGTGCCCGCACTGCTGCTGTCACGGAAAGGAAAGTGAGCTGAAGACCTCCTGCCACTCACATGCACCGAGAAATAAACTTGTCATAATGGATGATGTTGACCTGGGATTAGCAACTTTTATTTATTTTATTTTATCGAAATGTTACAAGATATTTTTTCCACAATGCCTATTTATTTGTTTTAAGAATTTCTCACATCCAACAGTAAAATGTTCTGAAATAAACAGAAAATAAATACATTTTAAGACTTTATATTAAGGGATGCGTGTCTGTTGGAGATGTTTGCAGCGCTGCCAAATCCTAAACACATAATCGCAATTGCTCTGCAGTCATCCGTCAGACTACCTCTGATCCTGGGAACATTTTGATCAACTCTGATGGGTAACTGTGCCCAGGTGCAGTCCTGCGTTCACAGCTTACGTCTGGTTCAGCAAAGATCCACCAAGCTGAAGCAGCTTAGTGTAAATCAGTGGTTCCCGACCTTTTCTTGGCTCGTGACCCTTTAATACAAATGAAGGGGTTGTCACAGCGTGACAGCAGTTCATTTGAGGGGCGATTTTCCCTTCTCAAATTGTTTCATTTAATAGCTTTTAGAAGCTTGAAGAAGTAAAAATATCCAGTATTATGCAAGACAAAAGATTTGAAAAGTCCCAAAAAATAAATGTAATTGTGTGTAGCACAATTTTGTTTCTTTCTCCTAAACTGTTGACCCTTTAGATTTAGCTCATCTTGTGGAGGTCCTGATCCACAGGTCGGTTGCCACAGGTGTAAATAAAGCATCAAATTATAATGATGATGAACATTGTAATGCCACTAATCCTCAAGGGAAAAAAATGCTGCCTGAAAAATATGTATTATTAATATTGTGTCTCACTTTATTTGGTTGCTGGGAATGTTGCCAGTCCCCCTGATTTCAAGATTAAGTGATGAAACAGTGAAAAATATATATTTTTAGCATAGCTAGCTTAACCTTGTACGCCATTAGAGGATTGGATAAATGTCATTTTTTCTGCACTTCTGCACTTCAAGTAATGCTTTTCATGTGTAGTTGTCCATAGCCTGACATCGCCAGACCAAATCCAAATCCATCTCAGTTCATTTTTTGATTTCCAAGCGGTGTCATCAGCGAGCGCAGTCTCCGGTAACAACTGGACAGACCTACAACCAATCAGAGCAACGAAACGTGTGACGTAGTGCTGAGCGAATCCTGTCAGAAGTTCTGCAAACACGTCTTTCTTTTTCCATCATGGTTCTATGCACTTTATGTAAACCTCTTATTTGAAAGTCGCTTTGGATAAAAGCGTCCGCTAAATGCCTAAATGTAATGTCAAATCTTTAAGTGCAGCTGTTTGTTCTTCTTTTAGAGAAAATACATCGTCCAGTTTGTTTAATTCTGCTGGTTCAGAATGTTCCACATCAGCGGCAGCCATCTTGGTTGTTTATAAAAATGTCTCAACAGCGCTCCTTCTTTATACAGCCATCAAATCAAACCCGCCCCATATTAGATAAAGGGTGAGTGGCCGGACTTGAGCCAATTAGGTCTGAGGGAAATCTGTAAATGAGAGGGGGACGTTCGGCCAGAGCAGATAAAACATGAGCTCACATACCCGTCTGCTTCCCAGGCTAGGTGCTCCTTCCACAACCAGCAAACCCAGAATGAAACATTCTTGTAATTTGGGTGAACTGACTTTATATTTAAGTCCCATCCCGATAAAGATTTTGTGTTTAGTCTATCTCTGAATTGTTTGCACCACAAGCAGCATATCTTCAACTGAGCAGGCAGTTTGACGGTCACATGGTTTTCCTCAATTGCCCACCTCCCACTGGAATGCTAATCCTGTCTCAATGAGTGTTAAGTCTGCGAATGCTGATGTTTGCAGCACTAATTGGAATGCATGAAATATTAAACGGCACAGCAGAGAGGCTGTGATACAGCGGCAACCTTTCTTGAGCAAATTGGAGAGTCCTCAAGATTTTTATGTTTCTCATTTCTGTATTTCATGTCAGCATTTTGAAAGAACTGTGGAACATCTCACCATTTCATGTGTGCTCCTCATTAACCACCTCATTTAAAGCAACCTGACCCTCACTGATGCATGTGACTGATAAAGCAGAGGTGAGATTATCCAACATGTGATCCCACACGTTACAACATGGGCAAAGAAGTGAGGACAATACATGTCTACTTTAACTACTTTAACTTTAACTTTTGAAATGTTGCTAAGAGAATAGACGCAGGTTACGTGGATGTTAAATAAATATCTTCTTGTTCCTGAGTGTCTGGTTTTTGGCCATATTTAGCTATTTCATTGAAGACAAGGCCAAATAAAAAGCACCTGGAAATATTCAAAAAGGAAAAAAGTCATAACTGCTGTACATGAATACATGAGAGAGATGTTCATGTTTCATCAAATGTTCCTGCAAATGAATGTTTTACAAACATGCATTTGCCTTTTAGGGCATCTTAAACAGGAAATTCATTGAACATAAGATGTTTAAGAAAACACTGCATTTAAAAGACAATAAAGACAAAAAGCAGGAACAAATAAAAAGTGAAACATTAGAAAGGAATTGCATTTAAAAGAAAAATCAAGAGCAATCCAGTGCATAGTTACAGATTAAAAAGACGTTATGTGTCTGATTTAATGGAAAGCTGCAGTAAACTGTGTTTTAAGCCCTGATTTAAAGAACGCATGTATTCAGGAAGCTTGTTCCACAGGTGGAGGACAAAGAAACTAAAAGCTGCTTCACCGTGCTTGTTTTTGATCCTGGGAACATTGAAAGCAACATAATGAATTTGACTAACTTGTTTTAAAAAGTCTGTTTTCTTTGTTTCAGTGAATAAATAAAAAATATTTTTTTGAGGGGGGAACGTGGAGAAATTAAGAAAAACAAAGAGACCAGGCTGTTGCACTGGGCCCTGAATTATACATAACTATGACTTTTTCTACATACATCTTCTGTGGCGCTCTCAGGGGGAACACTAAACACACTGAAAACACCCTCAACACTGGCAGCTACACTTTCTCTGACATTTACACTCGTCTGGCTGTGTTTTCTCTGTGATCTGAGCCTATTTTAGTAATCAGCAGATCAGGAGCTTTTCTGGCAGCTTATCGGATTACTCACTGTAATGTAAACATTACGTGACCGTAAAGATAAGTGTTTGGTCACCTCATACTGTCCTCTGTCACAGGCGAGCACAGGTGAGACTGACTTCATGCAGATGGATGTTTTGCCTGCATCAGTCTGGACCTCTCTGAGGTTTGGTTTGGTGACATCAGCAAAATGCGGACGACATGTTCGAGGTTAACAAGCAGCAACAGTGTGATGCTGACAGTAAACACAGAAATCTCACAGGTCCAACTGACGAACACGAAACGAGGCCGCAACGTTTTGGAAATGTGACGCCTCTGAACACAGAGGTCGGGACACACCACGACCTGAGCAGCATCCACAATTGGTTGACTGACTTTTTATTCCTGGTTTCTGATTGGCTCTTTTAGTCCTGGCTCCTGATTGGCTCTTTTTCTTCTTGTTTAATGACAGGTGAACAATTAGCATTCAAAGTGCATTAGCCACCCCCCTCTCCTGGTGTATGTGGGATTTAATTAAATCAAATATTTGTTATATTTATTTTAAGGAAAATAATATTGTGATAATTATCTTTATTGTTTTATTGCCCAGCTCTATTCTCAGCAAAAACACAGTTGATCCAGCAACATCACACCTTTCACTACAGCTTCAGTGTCTACATCTGTAGAATATATCACAGACATGAGAAAAGTGGAACTCCCAGTTACAGCCCAGCACAAGTCCTTTAACCGTTTTCTGACTAAACTAAATATAAATAAAATTAAAAATGATATCATTGATGGTCATTATCAAAGTCAAACTCAGTGTAGAAAGAAACAGCGCTGCTACCGTTAACACGCGTGCGAGCCACAGCAGTTCCTGCACAGGTAGATGCAGGTGGTGTGGGCCGGGGCGTAAAGCTCAACTGTTGATTTGACAAACGAGAATCCAGTCCGAGGCAGTGGAAAAGTGGATCACGCTGCCGCAGTGGATTTAGAAGTGCCAAGAAGATTTTTTGGCATGAAACTAGGAGACTGTTCAATTCCATTGTTACCGTCAGGAATCCAGCCACCTTTCAAGACTGCATGTGGTAAATAAATGATATTCTAGATATAGATTGTGGGTGGAAAGTGTTTCAAGTATAAAATATGCCTGGAGTGATTAATTGATTACGTTTAGCACAAGAACATGTTTCCAGTGCTGTAAATCCCACTCACACACACTTCGCACACAGGAGGGCAGAAACCGCCAATAAAACCACCAGCAAGGTGAACATTTGAAGGTTAAATTGTATCAGTGTTGTATTTATAACCCCCCCCCCCCCACACACACACACACACACACTTTACCATCATGCCAGTGACCCAATTACAATGCCAGTTTTTCTTTTATGGTATCATCATAGCACTACTCTGTATGGGAGGAACGCAGGTGGTCATCAGTTACTGCCAGATCTTGATATGATTTTATGACATTTTGAGAGTAAATCATGTACCAACCTCTATCTACTGGAACATACTTTATGAAATGAATGCTCAACATACCACAGCTTATTTGATAAAGTTTTCCATTTGTCTTGTCGAGCATGCATCGTTTATGAGCACACTGTGGGTCCTGAGTGTGTTTCACAGCTTCTCAGAGTCATAAACAAAAACGCTACAAGAGACAAAAACAACGTGACCTCGAGGAAAATCAACAGCAGCGCACACGCAAACACACAGTCGCCGAGTTGAAGCTACTTTCTCTTTGACCACGTCAGTATTTTCACACAGGAGACAGAAAGCCGACAGTACACAGATCTGGAAATCAAAAACAAGAAGTCAAATAAGGAAACACTGGTCTGCTGATCAGAGGTGTGAGTCTTTTTTTAATCATGTGGTTGAACAGAAGGTCAGCAACCTTGATGTCAAGTGGACGAGGAGGGCAATCAGAGAGGAGAATTGCACAATTAGGAATAGAGGAGCAGAGCAGGAGCTGTCCACGCGCGCTCTGAGCAAAACTGAAAATAAAAAGCACACATACATATTACATAATATAGCTACTGACCTTTCATGCTACATCATAACTTGAATTAACACGCATGGAGGGCCAGGAGCTCTGTGGCTTTTTCATTGTGAGGTTAAAAGAAACTCGTTGCTCACTGAACCTAAACTTCAAATGACTAATTCGAATGTCTGGCATGCTGACGGCTACGAGGCCTCATCACTATTTTGCAACACTGTTGTTCATTGGAATTTACGGCTCATCGAAGGAAGCCGGATCTCGTGGCCCCGTCCCTTTCAGAGAGCAGCTCATCATCTTTTTTCACAATTAAGGATAAAACGAAAAGAGCATTAACGTGGGGGAATGATGGTTCAAATTAAAAAAGAAAAAGAAAAGAATTGTAGTCAAAAAGAAATGCAAAAACGCAGCATTTATTTATTTATATAGTTAACCTTTGAAACCATCTATTATAAAAAGGTGACGTCCAAAACACTTATTTCAAAACATGAATATTCGGAAAATCTTCTTAGACTACTTTCATGTTCATGTTTGAAACCAACTTTGAAAAAAATGGGATTAAAATAATTTTTATTGGAAAGTGGATCTTCTACTTTTTTAACCATTGGTGCACTAAATATAAATATAAATATAAAAATAGATCCACAAATATACAGCCCTTCCTCTGTTGTGTAATGATCTCAACAATCAATGAACCCTTAGTTCAGTGGTCATGAGCTCATGAAAACAGTTGCAATGACTCTCTGGTCTTGGAGGAGTTTTGTCCCGTCAAAGATATGTCATTGTTTTAAAAATACGTTTCTTACGAGGCAATCTAAAAGTGCTGTAGGAATAGTTTTACCTTTAACCTGCAGAATCTGTGATCTTGTCTTTTGTAAATCAAAATGTACCCTTGTTTTATTGGAAAGGTCAAAACCTTTAATGTAACTGTGTTGCATCATATGTCTAAATTGTGATATTGAGATTATTCATATTCTGAACAGATTCTGAAAAATTGATTAATTTTCCACAAAATAAGTTTTAGAGGCGTGTCCAGCATGCCAATACAATTACTGGGAAGGATAAAGAAAAATACCTCAAATACATATAAATAATCCAAATTAAAGTAAATACCAGAGTATTACAGTCAATGTTTAACACTTTCTGTCAGTAGAATAAGGCTCTCCTGCTTCTGTCTACAGATGTATTACGTTATTGAGAGCATTTGAACATACTGTGAAATGATAGAACAACTTGTCAAGTTAACTGTCATATATGCATCAAACACTAAAACGCTAAAATAAGGACACATTGACTCCAGGTAGTGAAACAGGATTACAAGCTTTAGCCCCGCTGGGCTGGAAAAACAGCACCCTCTTCCTGCTGTGTGCTATAAAGCAGCAGATTTCCCTGCAAGTGACCTGGTCACTCAATCAAAACTTTAACCAGGAATTGATCATGTTGGAATTACCAAACATGAAGAAACACAAAGGTCAAACCCAGTGTGAAATAATCCTGAACAGCTATGACCTCATCTATTTATGATACAACTGCTGTATGTAGGCAGATAAATGAAAGGATTACTGGTCAGCTAACTACTGTACAATCACGCTCACCAGCTTTAAGAAGAGACGTGTGTGTAATTATTTACAGACAGAAGCACATTTCAACTTCTTTTTTTTTATTTCTGCAGGGGAAAAAAGGGGGGACACAATATCCAACTTCTGATCAGATTTCACTATTTAAAGTAATTAGCAGTCACACACACACAACCTTCCTTGTGTCTTTGTTCAACAGTAGTAGGACACTACCACACACACCTCTCACTATGTATGTTTAGCTTATCTGGCACAGATAATACTATGCTAATGTATTTCTTCAAGCTTGATCGTACCGCCCGCAGTAGGTTTATTACTGCCGCCTCTTCACACACACACACACACACACACACACGACAAAATGTGTAGCATTTGTGACACACACACTTGTTGCTGTAGGTGGAATGAATGCTCACAATCTCTCCTTCACACGCACACACGTCACCTCCTCTTCTAGCTAATTATTTGTTCCTCCTCTGATTCTTTTACACATGGACTCTTCAGCACCTGCTGCAAGGTAAATGTGTTATAATGTTCTCACATCGACCTTTTACAGGGATAAATTCCATGTTGAGGTAACTCCCACACAAACTCGGGACCCATTGGCGTCATCAGACGACAGCCAAAGGGGTTCAGAGATTGCATTCGACCAATGCCTTCCTCCAAACAGACTGTTTACCTTTATGCAACCAAAGCCTGCTCCAACGTGATTGGTCAGCACTATTCGGACTACAAGTGAAAACCAGAACGCTTCTGATTTATTGCTGCGTTGTTCCCCACTATAGCTGTCCAACCACATTCACCAAAAACCCCACAAACCTGCTCACAGAAAATCCAGTTGGGCTCTAGTTTGAGGTTTGCTTTTTGTTGCTTTGTTTGAAAATTAAAACTTTTCTCAAATTAGTTAGCAAACCAGTCCCCTTTTCAAAACCGATCATCTGCTTTCTCTAACCTGTGAAACTGACTTGACTCCAGCTTTGCAATCTATTTAGCTTGTGCCGTCTCCAGAAACTCTGGAGAGCTTTAGACTCTGGAAGAACAGCACCCTTTAAATTCTCAACGTTACAAGAAGCCAGCAGAGCTTATAGAAAGACACGGGTGAAGCATTTGTGATGCTACTCACAGTCACCCACTTCTTAAAGAATGCTTTGAAGCTCAAGTTTGGGTTCACTGTCGATCCAAAGAAAGTGTGGGTGGAGCCAAGGGGGTCTGATCTAGAGGCAGCTGCCAAGGGTCAGTGCAATGGGCTGAAACACCTGTCGTGCACCGATCGTGAACATTATTTTATTTCTCTTCAAGCCCCGCTGGAACAATGATTCTCAAATGACACATTCAAAGAAGTGAAAATAGTCACTGAGAGCGTGGCTGCAATGGAAAACCACCAGAACATTTAGGAGTTAAGGTGCATGTGTCCCTCTCACACACTCACACATTCATCAGGTGTTGCTGACGTCAAAAGTGTGTTTGTCCATTTAAGCTGTCATCGCTGCGCTGGTAGGAGACACATTCCAGCCATTGTGACTGCAGGCTGCAGTCCCTGATGACCTTAAAAGGCCACGAATCCAAACCCTTCATGCCAATCTTACTAGCAACAGACAGATCAGGGGGGAAAACATGTACCAAGGTTTCTATTGGTTAAATGATTAACAATGACTCAAGGCGCATTTCAGAGGAAGCATGCGGAGGTTGGAGGGCTGGTGAAAAGTCACCTTTGTGGGATCCAGAGACAAAGGTTTTCTAAAACTTACATGCTCATGCGTGTCTAATTATTGGTTGCTGTAATGATTCCTCTGTACTGGCCGTGAAGTCATCGTTTCCTCGCTCGACACCTATGTAAGAGATTAATTAAAAAACTGAGTCATAATTCTGTGTAAAAATGCACTGAGAACTTGTGAGGCAGGTATCTTAGTCTTTTTGGCTAATGTGACTTAGCCTAAGCAGTTCCCATTTAGACACAAAGGCCTTGCTCTGCTACTTGAGTGGGCAAGGCTGGAAGATTTAAAGGTACGTTAGGTCAGGGTAAGAGACTGGTGTCACCTGTGCACAGTCTCTCTATGACGGCACAGCCTCATACCCACTGTAGGTTAAAACATTTAACATTGGTACTTGACCTTCATAAGAGCACTTACCCAACGCCTGGCACATTTCTATAGTGTATATACGTGTAGTCATGAGTCATGTCGGGGTCTAATTGACTAATAGTTAGCAAACAGTTGTGCAAGTACCAAGTTTTGCCACTGATAAACTCATTGTTCCCTACAGAGATAGAAGTTCACGTTAAAGAGTAAGATCCTTTTTGTTTACCCAGAAACCGAGAGTCTTGAGAGGTTGAGTTGTGGAAGGAAGACGACAACATTTAAACAAGTTGGAGGTTGTTAGTTATGCTTCTTTGTAAAAGGATGGTTGGTCAAAATGCAAACAATACTTTGTCATGAACTGCAGATTTAGAATATATCGTCATGTTCATTATCAATATACATATATATCATTTTCACATCATGTGCCTTTATTTCTCTCTTATTTTAAATGAGTAGAAGAGGATCTCTTTATTTGTTTCTGCAAAAACACTCCTGAGTCTGGCGTCCAGCTTCTAGAGATGTTGTTCCCCCAAAATGATGTGATCCCATTACCTCCACTGTAAACCACAAAAACATAAGTGTGTCTCAGGTGACATGACCAGGGCCTCTGTGAAGTTACAGACTTCACACATTGCTTGTTTCATTCTGGCTTTTATTGTTGTTTTTATAGCTGTTTGTGTGTCTGTGGAATTTCCCAGATGGTACAGTTAAAACATAAAAATACAATAAAAATTGTATTTATTTATATATATAAATAGATGAAGCCAGGTTGTTGTATGGGAAGTGAGCGGCTGGCAGTCCTCGCTCTCACTGTGATGATTTCTATGTTGTTCTGTTTTAACCTCATTCTCTCTTATGAAAGAAAAGTTTGTTTAGCAGGATGCTAACAGTGCCCCAAACAACAATAAGCGTCTTGGCATAGAAGTATCCGCAAAATAGATTCAATAACATGAACTGGTTATCATTACATAATCACGTGCTATGCTGTAGGGAGAATATAACGTTATGGTAATCGTTCACTCAAATATTATCATGGTGCATATGAGGTGATAGTACCCTGTTCCACTCAGCTGTAGGTCACATGTTCGGTGGAGAGAGTAAAAGTAAAGTGCCTCACAAGTGAACCAGTCCTGTAGCTGCAATGCATTCTGGTCTGTTTTGTGCTAAGTTGGTTTCTTTGTCTCTTCTATAGATTTCGCCTGATGTCTGAGTGCAAAATGGCACCAATAAGGACCCACCTGTAACGCCAGGATCCAGCCAAGGCGCAGCAGGATTAATGTATTGATTAATGGGATAGGAAGGAAGAAAAGCTTCTTCTCTTTTTCACTGCCAAAAAAAATTAATTTCTTTTTAAACTGAGAAGGAAAAATGTACCTTTCTGGATGAAATCTTCACAGCTCAGACGCGTACAACTTGCGTTTAGAACTTTTGAACCACTATTTTAGCTTGCTGAAATCATTCTCTGCTGCATCTCCAAGTGTTAACACTCTTCTAAACCTCAGTGTGGCGGAGCTGCTGCCCGACAGAGTCAGCATTGGCATCACTTTCAGACATAAATAGGTCTGTTTGCCCTTGAAGCCACTAGATGAATAACACATGACTTAATACTATATTAGAATGAGGGATTAAGTATATTAGATTAGCGGAATACATGTATTATAAATCTTGTTTTCCCCACACTTGTTACCCATCATGATCATGGTGCGGCAGCTGAGATAGCAAACTAACCTCATGTCCAGCATTATTAACAGTCATATGTTGCTTCACACCTCTGTCTCCTTCAAATTGCACTGATGAGCACAATCAGCAGTAGTGTTGACTGTCATTTTATTTTTTTACTGACTTTTAATTAAAAAAAAACTTTATTTAAATGATAAAGCCACAGCTACCTTATTATTACCAGGTGCATTGCATTTTGGTAAAAACAAAATCACTACAATGCTAAAATGTAGTATATACATATTTAATAAAAATATACTTTAGAGCAGATTTATTCTGCCATGTCACATTTTTTATACCATACAAATGTACAGTTCCAAAGAAAACAGCATGTTGTACGTGCAGTCACAACAAAACACTCTGAAGATAACAACAGATAGCACTGAATAGAGCTAAACATCCATTTCCTGTAATTAAGGTACATATCAATTTTGGTAAGCTAACGTCTTGGTAATATAATTTGTTTCCCCACATAAGTAAGACAGCAGCTAAATCCAGTCATGGAGGAAAACGACTGCTAAACTAGTCCAGCTAAATAAAAGTAGCTTCTTACATTCATGCTTTGAACACTTTCTGTCTTTGTAGGGAAATATAGTTTAACTATAGTTAGTACAACTAATGTCAAATCTGGTGCAGCCTGCACACTTTGGTACAGTTTCTTAACATAAGTAACATTTCCTGCGTTCGATGAACACAGCTTGTAGACTTTTATTCTGTCTGTCTGTCTGCCTGAACACATGCTGCCGTCTGTCATCACAGAAGATTTGCAGCAGCAGGCAGGAGGATCAACAGACCTTAACGCCCACCACTGACATGCTTCAGATCTTCAGCAGTGTCCAGCTACAACACTGATTGTGAACTTTGGAGTCAGGTTTCTTTGACCTTTGTAAATCTGGAAAATCTAATAATACCTTCACTATCTCCAACAATAAACCTTTTTTCTTTTATTAGAAATGAGTTTTGGTGTCGACAGCTTTATCCTTGGTCTTGTCACGCTAGTCTCATCTTTTGGTGTTCAAAATGATAAACTGCCTTAAGAACATACCTGTATAAATATTATAGAGGTGGCTTAGAGGTTAAAAGGTTCAAAGTTAGACATTTTGGAAGATACACTTCATGCAAAGAACGTGAAGTCCCTCAATTATTCATCAACTTGCAACTGCACTTCCACATTCAGAACAGAAACGCTGGTTAAAATAAACGAGGATCAGGGAATGAACAGCTTTTACTGTTGGTTGGAAACAGGAAACTGAACAATTGTCTCACATGTTAAAGTCCAGTGTCTTGTTGAGCCACTCAAGCACCCCGACCTCCTCCCTACGTGGACACTCTCTAAAATCAAAGTCACCCGACTTCCTCCTTCGCTCTTTGTTTAAAATAAGAAGATGTCATTTTGGGGCACTTGCTGAAGCGACTGATTGTCATTATTCTTGGGTGGACAGTTTAATCTAAGTGTAATACGGTTAACATAAACGTGTGCATTCTAACAACTGACTCCCATTACAATAAGACATGAAATGTGGCTCTCAACAGTAAAATACTCATTAACCAGGAATGCACAGGTTAACCAAATAATCCAGTGGAACTGAAAGACCATATCCTGTATCTCAGTGCAGTGAAAGGGTCACTTGGGCATAGAAACAAGGGACTGTACAAATAATGGACTGCGGCCTCTGATCGCACCATGACTTGCGTATCACTTGCAACCGCCGTCTGCCCCATCTCAAGGTCCCATTCACAAAAGATATTGTGTTAATGATATCACAGTGCAAACACGGCCATAACGTTTTTCAGCAGAGTGCAATTTGCTCTTGTGTTGTGTCTGATTGCAGTTATCCATGTGGCAGAGGAAGCTATAAATGGTGGCTTTGTGCCAAGAACACAGTAGGCAGGACAATGGCAAAGAGAAGGGGAAAAGAGATATTTTCAGACTGCAAGCTACAATGAAGAGTGACATTCTCCTCCGAGAGCACACCTGGGTCTGGCACGACGGTGCCTTCGTCTGGCTAACTGCTGCCATTATTACTGGGAAGTCTGAGCTGACACACCTTATAAATGTACTTCAGTTACTGCCAACTCTCTAAAGATGCTAATAACTGCATATGGCTGTTAGCACTGGTGTGTGTGTGTGTGTGTGTGTGTGTGTGTGTGTGTGTGTGTGTGTCTTATGACAGTCTCTGTATGGAACATGAGAAGGCATCATGACAGCTAGTTGGCTCACTCTGAAACAATTGATACCACACCACTCTCTCCATCCATCTCTCTCATTCTGTTTTCAGTCTCTGGCTCACTTTCATTACTCTTCTCCTTTTCTAACCACTCTCTCTCTCTCTCTCTCTCTCTCTCTTTCACACAATCTCCCCCCCCCCCACACACACACACACACAACTGAAGTATAATTCAACACCCACTGAAACCAGATCATGTTAGCAGGTTGCCAAGCTGGTACAGAACTGTGTGTCCCTGTGTGCTTACCATAGCCCTCAGCAACATTCTGTTGTAGTAATGAAGATCGAAACCTTCACACAGCTCTCATGTACAGTTCCTAGAGCATGTAGGAACAAACGGAGGTCTGCTGGGAGAAGATCGGATTCAGATTTTTTGCATATCTGCATTATTTACTAGCCTAAATCACGACAGCTCCGTTTTCAGAGATGTTGTTCTGGCTGGTGGAAGGCAGACCAATCAGCAAGGGCAGCACTTCCCCGCACTCTTCTTCTTTGTCAAAACCTGGCACCTACATTACCCACAATGCAACTCAACTGTCAGCAGTTTGGTTGGAGAATCAGGTGAGTGATGCTAGTACTACTGTACTAGCGGCTCCTGTAGCCCCGAGCTGCTAGTCTCAGGCGGAGATGAGGAGCAGGGAACTCACTTCTTTTTAACTCCACATCCCCAGATTTTTCTCATTTTCAAACCTGTAGTCTTCAGAATCAACTGATGCTGAATCACTCAGTGTAATTTATCAGACTTCACACCTCACAGCTCCCTCAGGAACCACAAAAAGAGTTTATCAAACTTGTTTCACATATGCAGTAATACTGTACACACACTTGATGTGTACACTTGAGACTTGTGAGTTCCCCTTTAAGGTACTTTTGTTCAACTTGGTTAACGTAAAAGAAAACTGCTGATTATTACAAGAAATTGATGTTGATTGTTGGTGGGGAACAGGTCGTGACACTTCTTCTTGAGGGCTTTGTACTTTTGGGACATCTCATCCATGTTGGCTTAAAAGTTTTCATTGTTGACCTTTTACCAAAATTATTTTAAATTAAAACTCTGGAAAAGCCAATGAAGTGTCCAGGATGAACTTTGTCCTTAAAGAGTCTCCAACTACAACTTCATCCATTGATCCATTGAAGAGGACCATCTGGTTGGATGAACGTTCCAGAAAGCTTGTAAACTGATGTTTTGTAAGATTGTTATTTCAGTGTCTCTTGGACAGTAGAGTCATTGTTCACAACATGATGCTTGTCAGGAGGACATGGTTTTGTTTTAAGCAGTGCTGTTGGTTTGGTGAAGAGTCTCTTAGATAATAACAAGAAGCAGCAAAATAATTTGATTTTGAACTCGGAGCTGATCCATCACAACCATACAGTCCTGTGAACATTAACGTAAAGTGAGAACTGTAGCATCCTTTTGCAACTGTGTGTCCCATTCCATGCATCACATTTTCGAGAAACTGATTTTCAGTGGATATTGGGAGGAATCCAACATTTACAGCTGCTGTATTTTTCCACTTTGAAATCCTGAAGGAAATGAGAACTGGCCTGGCTCTTGCTGAGACAGAATAATTAGGGCAGACCCCTCCGAGAGAGACCATTAATCTAAATCTTGGAGACCAACAACAGAGTAACCTTTCATCCAAAACCTGACAGGGTGTCCAACCTAATGCCCTGAGGCTCTTGGTGAAACGCAAGAGGAATTAACAACAGCTTACCTCTCAGTTTGGACCTTCTGTGTTAAAGTCTCTTTCAGTGATCTGGCCCACAGACTGAAACCTGCAGAACACAAGAGACAAGTTCATACGTTAGGAACCTTGTGCTAAAACATTCATCTCAAAGAGGCAAGATGCTTTGTACTGGATTTAGCGACCATGTGGACCATATTCCATGTGGAATATGTTACGTTCTTACAGGCAATGTGGCAGGTTTGTGACCACGAAAAGAAAACAGGTGATTCGTTGCACTTTTGCATGTAGGTTTAGGTATGCTTATTTCTGGTTTACCTGTTCTTTACATTTTACATAAAAAAATAGAATTGAATATACTCACTATGTTCAAAAATACAGGTACTTAATGGCATGGAGAACACAGATGAGCCTTGGATCAGCTGCTACTTTGGATTGCAAACGGGTTTCCAGCTTGGCGGCCTTCCTCAGGCAGCATCAACCTGAAGGCAACACAAACCCTGGCTGCACTAAAGGTCACATGAACAAGAAGAAAGTAGTGTATTCACCAGACACTCATTACACTTACGAGTACATGTGAGCTGGATATTTAGCCTCGCACAGTGTCCCCTCATGAGCTTAATGAGGAACTAGATCTGTGTTGTTTCAGCTCAACCTCTCGTGTAACGTGTATATTCTTCTGTATATTGTGCATTTTCACCTACGCTGTCCTTATCGCCTCATTCTGACACGTGTTAATTAAGTGTGCCACAAGCAGATTAATACATGTACTACACTGTGAATATTGTAATTGGTTAAAGGCTCTATCAATAATGCAAGCATCCCATTATTGTTTTGTATTCACTGCGGGAGGGGGAGGGGTTGCATTCGATGACTCCCTCCCTTCTTTTTTTATCATCACTGACCTGCGTGGGAAGCCTTTTCTCACTGTTCTTTAGATTATGGAAAGAATCCCCCCTCTGTATCAGGTCTCTATTTCATCACCTTTCAAATGAATTGGGAAAATAGTTATTATTTCATAAAGATTTGTCAAGGCTGTACCCGTCTACATGCAATGATTTACCAAAGAACAACAACAGAAACCACATGGGCTCCAGTTCCCAAAAGCATCTTTAGGCTGAAGATGTTTTTTATCCTATTTAAAGTCCATGGACTACGATCACCTCCGTGTTACCCCCAACGTCAACGTCCATCCCAGCTGCTGTAGATGATCCGCCGCTGTTCTAGCTGGTGATACGCTCCTTCACTTTACATGCCTGCTCTATTTCTGTCTGACTAGCTTGTGACAATTGACATGAAATGTTTATTTAAATGTGTATTTCATTGCATGGACACTGTCTTTATGTAAATGTAGCACAACTATCTTCCCTTGTTTGTTGAGGTCACCTTTAGTTTGTGTTGTCTTCATTTTGGATTTCACCCTTTATTACTGTCATTGTTTGGGTTATTCCCCAAAGATCATCTTTGTACTGTTGTTTTGAGATATAACAATGGTTTTACTTAAAGATTCACTTATCGTTCTCTAATTCAGAGAAAACACGTTATGTTGTGAAAGCTGAGTACAGAACACCTCAAGCTGGAAAGATATCCTTCCCCCCAGCTGGAACTGAAGAGAAGTCAAAGTCGGATAGATGACAGTTTACATTGTTGTTTAAATGTATCATTGTCCATGATCCTAAAGGCAAATGTCAAGACTGAAGAGTGTGACTCTTGTTTGTTTCCAGCGTACAGTAATGCTGCTGCCACTACTGCAGCTGCTACTCACACAGCATTTCATAAAACAAGCTCACCAAGCAAGAGGCTGCAGTCTGCGCTGCCGGTCTGTCAGCCGTTCACCATAATCAGTCAGAGAAGCACAGAAGCACACTTCTATGTGAAAGCGGGAGTTTTCTTGCTGTCACCCACTTGGGATCATCCTGGTTTATTCCCCCTTGAGCAGATGCAGGGGATCACTTTGTTACTTCACCGAAACTCTAATGATTTAGTTGTTTTGGTGTTTGCATGTTTGGTGAATTTCAGTGAGCATCACAGGTTGAACGTCAGATTCAGTCATCGTATGCATCAGTGTGTTGTGTTTCATTGCTTCTCTGCATGACCTGTTGGTGGATGTCGTCAAAGTTCTGCTCTCATCAGGCTGAACATCTTCCTACTTTGTATGTGCGGGTATTTGCATTGCAAATTAATTGAGCACATTTGACTTTGGGTAGCTCTTTGGCACAAACATTTCGATGCTTTGATTATGCTGATTTCTGTTTGTAAGTTCAGGCTGAAATGGGTACTCATAATATTTTCTCCTGCTGCTGGTAGCCTAATTTTGGTGGGATTTCTTGACTGTGCCTGAGGTCAAACGCAAGCTGTATCCAGATAAAGCTAAAATCCCATTGATGCACATCAGTTCAATATACTGTATTCTAAAGCCAAACAGCAAACTGAATCCCTTTGATTCCCTTTTTTTCCTGTCACTTCCTGTGTGACTCATTTGATGCAGCATATTTTGACACGAGCAGAAAACTAATGTCAAATCCACTCGAACAGCTGGAGATGAATTCCTGTCCCGCCGTGATTCATCCCTGCTGAGGTGAAAATTGTCTTACTAACTCAAAAATGCCCATACTGTGCATCATCAGCCGAAGGAGAATAAAGCTCAGGTCTGGTCAAATGTTTGTTATACGCAGTGCAACTGAACTGCAAGTGTAAAGACTTAAGTTTAACTTTAACTTAGCAACTGTGTTGGTGTGTGAACTGTGTAGAAAAAAACTGAAGCCATAACTCTCTTGGAGACAAACCAGGTTCATTCAGAAATCTAACCTCCTCCTCTGTCCATTCATCTGCAGCGATGAGCAACATGGAGACTACCAAGAAGTTTGTCTCCTCATTCATTTTTGACTTCTCGCTCTTATGTGATTGAAATAAAGGTTCAGTAATTGTGCAGGGAACTTAATACTGAAATATTTCTATAACTGAAAACAGCCAACAGATTTAACCAGCAACTTCTTCTACGTGTATTGTAAGAGTATGCAAAGCTAGAATCATTTACCCTAACATACATTCATAGACAGGACACAGTAGCGGGGGACAGCTTCCTACAGAGAGTGGGAAGAGAATATATGCATCTGTGTGTGTACTGATGCAAAAAATAAAAAATAAAAATCACAACATCAAACCGCACCAGACAGGGCAGGCCTGTCAATCAGATTAGGATTTATAAAAGATTCCCATCTCGCTCCTTTCATTTTGGTGGTCGATGTCCTTTATTTACATTCGGATGATAGATTGTACCTTTGAATTTAAGTCTTACTCTTGTGGTGGATTCTCTTTCTTCTTTTCCAGGTCTGATATTGTTAATTAAACTAACTAAACTAACTTAAAGTAGGCGAAGCACCACTACCCTCACAGACGACTGACTTTAAGTCAAAGATAAATGCACAAACAGCAACAGATCAGTCAGTCAATACAGAAAACAAGTAAACTGTGATGTCTCGAGAGAACAAAGTATTTCTGTTTCTGTATTTTATGCCCTAAACTGGGCGGTGTCCGTCACGTCTGACGTTCGTTCGTCTGAATGTTTGCCTTCGCATACTGAACATACTAAAACTTCTGTTTCTATTCCAATGATCATGGCCAAGGCTGCATAGTGACCATAGTCTATTACGCAGTTCTCAACAGATTGTGTGTGTGTGTGTACAGTCGAGCTGCATGGTACAAACTCTGGTCAGGTCAACCTGGACTTTATGCTCTTCCTCCCATTCTGACTAATCCTGTAAGTTAGGTTGTTATGAGGTTCCCATGCACCTTGACAGAGAGGAGACACGCACACACACACACACACACACAGCCTTATCTCATGAATACAGAGTGAGATTACATCACAGAATGTCGTATATGGGTGAACTAACAATTGCAATATAAAGAAATACATGAGAGGTATTGTATAATGATGAACTAACGATCATTCACATCCTCTGTCTCTTTGTTTCTCTCTGTCTGGCAGACACTGGGAGACAGTGAGAACAGGTGTAATGTGAGAGTTGAGATGATAGTTTCTGATAGCACCGCTTGCTCGCACTAAACATGCATGCAAGAAAAGCTACACCATCACAACATGCCTAGAACACCAGGCAGTCAAGCCAGCAGCTCTCACTTAATAGGTTTGGGTTTCAGTAGATGGTTCTCTTTTCTCTTTCTGTTCAGCTGTGGTGTCCATAGCTGCTCGTGCTAATGCTAACTCAACTCAAATTACCCACAGGATTGGGCACACAGGATTTCTTTTGAAAGGAGGTGGAACCATGACTGTAACGATCGCCGTCAAGTAGAAAAAACAAGCTCACAACAACAAGCGCCACACATTTGTTACATCATTCAGGTTGAGAGCAACACGTGTCCTACTACAGAAAGGTTCATGAGTGTTACTTCCTCATACAGGTGTCAGAGCCCAGAGCAGAGGAAAACATTGTGCAGCGCTGGTATGAAAACTCCTAAACCAGAACAAAACTTAAATCAAAAATAGAACTCACAATGCTCTTAACCTGAGGAAATAAGGAAAGACATATTTCATACAGAACCAAAAAAACAACAGATAATGGAAATTTAACAGCATTTTCTGCAAATGCAAAGCAGTGACAGATCGATGACTGTGGCTGTCACTTATGTTTGAAAAGACAGGTTTTTTCTGCACAAGCTTCTTTTGAAATGTTCCAACTCAATTCAGCCGTGGAAAGACTTAATAAGAATTAATAGTAAAAACATTATATAACATATGATACTTGTTTTAGAAGTCTCAGAGATAATGACTCTACTGGATGCTCCACATTTCTCTTCTAGAGATATTAAATAGTGAAGCAAAAATAAGGGACATACAGTGAATCGCCTTTAGGGGGGATTACACTGCAGGAAACAAGCACAAAGATACTAGATATGCACACATGTAATTTTACTCTCCACACAGAGCAGAAGGACAGAAAGAAATGCAACATAATGTTCTGCAGCAGACTAAGTGTTACATCAACAGCCTGCTTTACACACACACACACACACACACACACACAGTGGCAGTGCTCAGTGTCGGGTCACTGTGTTCCCCGTTTTTCTCAAGCTGCAATGTCACAGAGCCTGCAAACATTATGTATTTATTTCTCGCCCTTAACAAAAAAGGAAAGAAACATGTCCTTGAATAACAGAGCAAGCTCACTTGGCATTACAAATGTCCTCAAAAAAACAAAAGAGACCAGACCCTGAAGGCAGCATCCGTCAAGAGAAAGTTAAATGCTGCAACCAACTGAAACGTCCAGCAACAAGATCACAACAAGATCAAGGAGCAAAGTTAAAAAGTTATCATGTAAAGCGCTCAAAGAAAATGAGAGCGATCTCAAGATTAACTGCTACATACGTTTAGCAATTGAAGCTAACTGAGTTTGTTTTTAAAAACTAAAAATAATTTAAAAAATAATACAATGGTGCCTTCAGGGACCCAATTCCTCAGTGGTATAACTGGTTTCAGTTTGAATACTGTGTGGCACCCTGAAGCAGCGAAACAAAGCTTCGATGAATAGTTGAAGGCTTCTGTTACATGTGGGAAAGAGTGTGGACAAGTCCTGCAGGGCTTCTACTCCTCAGACCTAATACAAGAACAATCAAGTACACAATCTTATATAAACAGAGGAGCATCTGAAGAGTTTCACTGCAATATGAAACCTTCACCAACTAGGGAGCTGCAGCATACAAGGGCCAATTCTCTTATTTGATTCTGCAAGTCAAGAGGTTAATTAAATAACCATGTGAAACAAAGATTTTCCGGTAAATGACTTAAATGTAACAGAAAAAAGTCTCATTTTAAAAACAATGCCTACGCCCGAGTCCTTGGTAACAATTTGACACTTTGAAAATAATTGCTTTCCAAAAAATGTGCCTGCCACTATTTTCAGTTTGAGCTGTAACCAACAAGGCACCGGCAGGCACTCGACCTGCTGCCGAACCCAAATGAATCACTGAAAGTTGAACATAATCACAGTCGTATCCAAACCACAGAGAGAATAAGTGTGGATGAATGATTCCGAGCTCAATATATTCTTGGATTTAAGGTGAGCACAGAAAACTTCTCTTCAGCAGATGGATGTGAAAACAGCCACCTAGTGTCAATAAATACATGCGCTCAAACATCCAAGTGAAGAGCTCGTACTGCTTTAAGTCTGAAATTCAAGCACTTTCAAGGTACCTAAACCAAAACATTTCCAGTCTCTTGAAGTCTTTATCATCACATCTAAAATTGTTACTAGGAACGCAATTGCAATAAAGTTTACAGAATTCTTTAACACCCACATCATTCAATGTTAATATTATCACTTGGTTTATTTTACCAGCTGTTCACATGAACATTTCCTCAAGGAATATATATCAAGGTATATATATTTGAATTTTCCTAACCTTGACAATATAACAAAACTTTCAAGGCTTTGTCTCGACAAAAACACTATATGAGGTCACAATAAGCAGAACACAGTTTGGAGTCGAGGGGAACTCTCACCAAGTGTCAGATGCTTAAACTTTACTATACCTTTGTCATGAACGTGATCTTTTTCTTAACTTAAAGACTGTGTTTGGATGCATGTGGGTCATGAAACCAACACATCTACAACCAGGCAGAGCTGAATGTGACCCTGGACCGCTGGAAACTGATCAGCGTGATTCTAAACGAACCAAACACAAGTGTCTGCTCTGGAGATCAGCAACATATTATTCATCATGTTGACTCACATGTGCCACTAAACTACAATATGTTGCCTGCAGCTGAAACAAAAGTTTATAATCTGAAGGTCACTATTCAGTTGGTTTGTTTTGTAACACTGTTGTCATTTTGTCAGCCAACGTCTTCAGTTCCCAGCTATCCTTTACCAGAGGCTGGCGGGGCGGGACAGGGGAGGACCGGGGAGCGTGCTAAGGAAAGTGATCCGCCACTACAGAGACGGGAGGAAAGTCAGGTGAGTGTCATGTTATACCTGCAGGACTGGTCTTCTGACAGCGGAGGTGAAAGGACACGTCGGCCTAATGTACACAAGTCACTGATACCAATGCACACTTTGAAACATTCAATTACAGTCAACTGTCTGGTTCAGGTTGACTGAGTGATGTCGCAACAGAGGAGAGTAATAAAAAAACCTGCTCAGCCAATTATAAACACATCTTCTCCCCTCCAGCGGTGTGTAGCCATGCCCGTATTGTTGCTTTTATGTGATGAGGATTTGAAGTATTCTTCTCTCAGATTTCTGCTGTCATCCCAATAAAATGGAAGACATTGGACTTTTATTAAAAAGCAGCCTCAAAGAATTGATGCATTACATTTAAAAGATTGAGATGCAACACATTACCAGACACAATGTCCCTGGATAATCTGTAAACTCACTGTGAAGCTTTTTACTTGAGTAGAAACTTACAACAAAATGTTTACCAGAGTCTTGGTTTAGTCGTGCATAGCCAGACGTCTCTCCTCACCTCGATTTAACGCTGGCTGAAGCCATTATCATTCTGGTGAGAGGCGACGCTCTGCCTTGTTTGTATTTCTTTAAGCCAATCACATTCGTCTTAAGCTAAGAAGCCCTTGCAATATAGTATGAAACGATAAAACGCAGATAGGAAAAGGAGATGGATTCTAGATGGTATTTACATGCCAAGACTCTCAAACACCATCTCAGAGCTGCATCAGTCCACAATCTAACCTTCCAGCTCATTGTTCTGTTCTTTACCGTTTAGTTTCAGTCTCATCGCTCGCATGCACCTCGTTTCCAGCAGAAGCAGGCAGCTGGAACAAGAGGGTGAATATCAGGCCTAAATGACCACTAATGAATGCTAATGTTGCGGTCCACCTCATCAAAATGTATAAGATGATAATATGTTAGAGTCGTATCCACAGCTTGTTCCACTGCCCCCAAGTGGCCAAAAACAGGCAAATAGATGGTGAGAAGTTAGCCAAGGATAAACACATGTAGGTCACCCAGAAAAAAGGGACAAGCTCAACCTTTAAGTAACAGGGACATTCGTTTGAAAGACACATTGCTGTTGAATTGTTTACATGTAATTTAGCATTGCAGTTTCCCTAAATGGCATTCCTTTCACCTCCTGTACTGGGAGCAGGCAGACGTGTCCGTGACAAACATCACAACGCTGCACAAATTAAACCAAAAACTACAATATCACTGGAGGTGCCTGAGGAAATTAGTCTTTTTGTAGTTTTGTGTGAAATGGCCTCTTAAAAAGAATCTTAAAAACATCTATTCAATTCAATTCAATTCAATTCAATTCAATTTTATTTATATAGCGCCAAGTTATCTCAGGGCACCTCAACCTAAAGAAAGTAAAATACACTGTTCAACTGGATCTGGTAATAATTCTAAATATCAAGTGAGACATTGTGTAGAAAACAGGAAGAATCAAGTGTTCTTCCTCCCAGGATATAAAATCTTCTGTGTGTATTCTCCCTGAACCTCTGTCTCTCTGCGCTCCTCTGCCCTCTCCTGCTGTGAAGCAGATATTTGATGCTATTAAATTATTCGCTTAAATATTACAGAAGACGGGAGGAAGAGGTTAGATCCACAAAGAGCTCTGCAGGGAAGTCACGTTTTACTGGCTGTTGGGGGAGTGAGTGTGTGTGTGTGTGTGTGTGTGTGTGTGTGTGTGTGTGTGTGTGTGTGCGTGTGTGTGTGTGTGTGTGTGTGTGCGCACAAGAGAAACAGTGAGTGAGGAGGGGAAACAATGAGTTGCATTTGTGTGAGACTAGTGAATGTGAGTGTGAGTGCTACATAAAAATTGATTCACAGACACTTTAAACACTATTTTTTAAAACTTGATATTTTGGAAAAGTGTTTCCGTTTGACCTTTCAGAGTTTTTATTATTATTATTTATTCACGATCAAAGAACACAAATGTGTGCATTGTGACTTTCTGCTTATGAAACAAGAAAAAGAGAAGAAAGAGGAAGAAGTGGATCAGAGTGAGAGGGAAGAACACCAAGCCGTGCTTCCACACCCCGATTCACAGAGGAGGGATGTAGGTTACCTGTAATCAGACCACGTATCAGTCTGAAGGATACACAACCACACACACACTCAGACATGATGATTGTTCGGACCTACAGGGGGTCATGGGCTACAAAAGAAAGAAAGTACAGGAAGAACATGAAAGTGTGCACTTCAGTGGTGGTTGTGACTGATTGAATGATCAGCTGATCATTCACTTGGATCATACTTGGATCATACATACAAATATTGTTAGTTTATTAGCATATACGTCCCAGCATGCATTGATTTAGATTTAATTAAGCAAGTAATAAAGCACAGCAAATATAAAAGAAAAAAAAAAAGTAAAGACCGTGATTACACTAAGTATGGGTACACAAAGTGGAATACACTAAGCAGGCCTAGTTCACTGAAAGGAGTGCACAGTGCACAGAGTTCACAATCTGGGTCCACAGAGTTAACTCTATTTCAGCTGAAAGGACAGAGATCAAACCCCAAGAAGCATATGAAAAGTCTGAGCACGAGGAGCAGATGTAGTCACATACTACAGAAAACATACCAAGTCAACTCCATTCCTCATTCTCGTCTGTCTAGCTGAGTTCTCACCCTGGGATAAGAACAGTGGGCAGACTGTTGTCTCCAGCTTCTAATCAACCAGATACTGTCCCTTATGACACAGACACACATTATCCAAGTACAGAGAGTACCAGTATCACTTACTCACATACAGTTATTATAGCAACGCATATTTAATCATAAGAAATGTAATAATGAGAAATTTTGCCATTAGTTGTCTTGAAATTTCTGAAGGGTATTTTTTCAACGTTCATGTTGACAGTGCGTGTACTAAGCTGGCCGCCAGCACAACTGGCCGACGCTTGTTTGTTTTTTCTGTGAGGATTTCAGTTATGCAGCTTAGAAAGCAATAAATACAGCGGTTAGAGTTGTATAATAGAGTGCAGTCTCGTGCATGAAGCCAATTACAGACCCTGACCTAGACACTTTGTCAGCACCATTACACTGGAACCAAAGACAGAAAATAAAAAATCCTGCCAGAGGGAAGCCAGAGCCACCACAAGCGTGCAGAGCTGCCTCCAGTCAGGACTGCTAAAGATAGAAGAAATACCAAAAACAGACCCCAACCAGCCTCATAACCCGGTTCAGACCAAAACTCACATTAGCATCCTCATATCAATTTAAACCGAATCAAGCTGCTGCTGACTATTTGCAATTCTTCTCGCAGACCAGACAAATACCAACCAACTGCACTTCCAGACCATTTCTGACCACAAGATTCAGTTTGTCATATTGTAAACTGCTCAGCTGCTGCAGAGGGAATAAATCACCTCTAGGCTGACGACACTGACAAGGACCACTGTTAGTCCCATTACTCCTAATAAAGAAACCCTCTGAACAGTAAATGTCAGTTTTCGACACGCCCCCGTCTCTGTGCCAGCGCAGGACTGAACCCAAACCATCTTTTAGTCAGTAGTAGTTTGTGGTCATATTAGTTGTACAAAAACATCGACGTCTTCCAAACCCAACCCCTCACATTTCAGGTTTCTTTCTCACAGTGGAGTTTTATTGCTGTCTGGAGATAAAAAACATGTCTGATCTACTGATTTCCTGTTTACTCTGTGTCTGATTGGATTTGTATCAGCGGAGGGAAAATATGTTCTGTTCCAAACCAAAAGCCACACACCCGTCCAGATTCCTTCTTCACATGCAAGCTGCTGTTTGGGGTTAGGGAAATTCTTTGCTATTTACTGTTTTCTATACTATAACTTGTAGAGTTTCTCTATTTGTGCTTCTGTAACCAACACAGAACGTTCAGATTAATTGAAACACATCAAAGGCCAATTAAAGCCAACTCATCCAAACCTGATATGATACAAAGCACAGCGGGAGCTCGTACCTCTAAGGCTGCGTGATCCTCTAAAAGTCATTCTGAAAGAACTAGAAAATGCTTTTTAAATTGATTTTATTTGCATCAGACAATCACGAGAAATCATTTAACAAGGTGAAATCCCCCAAAAGTCATGAAATTTTCTAAAACTGCTCAATCTTGCGACATCAGAAAATTCGGTTTCCTGCATCTGCACTACAATTTTATCACATATCATGCTTCGTCCATGAACGCTCCCCAAACGTTCATAGAAATCTGTAGAAATTCGATACTCACACAGAACAACCCTGTCTTCTAGAAATTACATCTGTAAACTAATTTGAAACATTAATTGATCTCAAAGACATGACTTCCTGCACAAACAGTGGCTGGGTTATGTTCCCAGGCAACATATTGCCAGAGGTCGAGAGGTGCAGCAAATCAAAATTTTGCAACTTGTCGGGTACGTTACTTGCCAGCCTTTCATCGTTATCTTTATAGAAAATGGATTCAGCAGCTTTACATTTTCCCAAAACATGTTTAATGTTGCAGATAAGTTATCAAAATGTTGATACTGAATGATTACATTAAGACATTTTCCTGATGATATTCCTTCTTGTAATATCATATCGGCTCAACGCAACTAAAAGATGAAACCCACCAAAATGTGGATTTCTTGCCGTCAATCCAGTTACTAAAAGTTTGGTATATTACTCTCTGGTAATAAGATGGGAATAATGTTGCTTCTGCATGCGTACATGAATAGATAAATGCATTTTAATATTGTATTGTCTAATGTATTATTATATGTATTCAAATACAACAAGTATATATGGTCAGAAAAGTGATTAGATTGGGCTTTTAAAGAATGAGGGGGACTTTAAACCCGAGCCAACCATCAGTCTATGCTAATTGTAATTACTGTAGCCGGATCTATTCTGCATGAAAATATGTCTCCTGCCAAAATTTCAAGTAAACAAATGCCTGAGGCGACAAGAGCTCAATATGGCTTTTATTACATAAGGAGAAAATTCTGCGGCGCATTAGCTTTCCCGGCATTTCTTTAAATATTTTGTTACACATTTGTTGTTTGCTTCTGACTCTTGTGCAAATGAGTTTGTGACGTCGAGTGCACATTTCAGAGTGCCGGTTAAAGAGGATTTGGAAGGCAGGCTGGAAACAGAAGTCTCATCAGTTTTCTTCATGGATTGCAGGCGTTGCCGGTCAGGTGGGAGTTGAGGTAATTTGTGCAACACAACAGTGAAATAAGATTGTATTTCCATGAATTCATTCCCTCCAGCATAAACACATCTGTCCACTGGCTCTGACGAGGTGTTGAGGGCAAGTTTATTTGTATATCACTCGTCATCAATAAAGGCAATAAAAATACAATGGAATAAAACAATGAATATATGAATAAATAGTGCAAAAGTTTAGAAAGACAATAAAAGTGAGAGGTGAAAATAAACATCTTTAACCTTGACTTTAAATATTTAAGTTGGATAAGACCTCAAACATTGTTTCAGATATGTGGTGCATTCTGAACTACTGCTACTACTGCTACTACTACTACTGCTGCTACTGCTGCTACTGCTACTGCTACTGCTACTACTACTGCTACTACTACTACTGCTGCTACTGCTGCTACTGCTACTACTGCTACTACTACTACTGCTGCTACTGCTGCTACTACTACTTCTACTGCTGCTACTGCTACTACTTTTACTACTGCTACTACTGCTACTGCTACTACTACTACTTCTACTGCTACTACTGCTACTGCTACTACTACTACTACTACTGCTGCTACTGCTACTACTGCTGATACTACTACTACTGTTACTACTGCTACTACTGCTACTGCTGCTACTACTGCTACTGCTACTACTGCTGCTACTACTACTACTACTACTTCTGCTACTACTACTCCTACTGCTACTGCTGGTACTACTGCTGCTACTACTGCTACTACTGCTGCTGCTGCTACTGCT
>JAVQJL010048095.1:0-20538 GCA_036024295.1 Nannoperca obscura
GTTGGGTCTTTGTGTGTGTGGAAGTTGGTCTCGACCGGCTCCATGTGATTGAGTGCCCTGAGATAACTTTGTTATGATATGGCGCTATATAAATAAAATTGAATTGAATTGAATTGAGACGCATGTTAGACTTGTGTGTTCCTTTGTACATTGTGGACGGCTGTGGCGCAGGCAGTAGGGCAGGTCGTCTGTCGGGTCGGGTTGGCGGTTCAATCCCCGACTCCTTCTGTCCATGTGTCCTTGAGCAAGACACTGAACCCCCAGTTGCTCCTGATTTGGAAGTCGCTTTGGATAAAAGCGTCTGCTAAATGTAATGTAATGTACATTAGGCCAGTTCTAGCCCATTTGACCAGATTGTTAGCAGGTGGGACCAATTGTATTCCATTCATGCAAAGAGTTTTAGTCCCGTGTATAAGAGGGAAAACAACCAGTAGACTTACGAGAGGCCACCAGGCTGTGTGGTCCAGCAGCTTGACGTCAGCTGCTCAGTTTGTGGCCCATCAGAACGGTTTGATGTGTGATTAGTGAACACAGTTCAGCTGTGAATTGGTGACACCCTCATGAAAGGAAATGACTCTTAGCAGAATCATTATCAGGTTCCACAGGGCTGGGGGAATCCGGTGGTGTGTGAGTGTGTCTAACATAGCAAACCTGTCTTTCTTTTAATTGGTGCAGTTTCTTTAAAAGAAATTGCACAGATATGCCGTTTATGGCGGATTCTGCTTGTAATGCTGCTCATAATAGAAATCAATGCAACACTAACACTGTTGCTTTGAGTTTCCCTGATGCATGTTGTGTACAAACTTGTTTTCTTCTGTCATAGCTCAACGTGTGAGGAAGTAAAACATGGCAGCTACATTGAAACTTCCACTCAAAGGTTTTAAAATTAATTACAAGAAGAAATTGGCAGCTTGTATGCAGTGCTGTTTCACAGCGGACTCTGGAGCTTCTCACCAGCACATGAACAACCCTCCCCCATCCATTGGGGTCAACCACTGCAAATACATTCCCAAACTGTGGGAAACACTGTAGTGCTCACTCATATCACCCAATTCAGACTGACACTGTGATGCAGCTCAAACAGCGGCGGCGTCCTGTGACCCACAGGAATCCTGTGGGTCATGGGATTTCTGTGGGATTCCCGCGGTACGGGAGTCATGTGACTAGGATTGGACAGGAAAAAAAGGCAACTGCTCCAGTGACTGGTTTCTGGTTGCAGCCAGCTGAGCAGTGCATGATGTGTGGACTGTGGATTAACGATGTATGGTGCAGCCACCAAAATTCAAATGCCAACAGTTGGAGTCAGATTCAGGAAAATCACACTGACAGAGATTTGGGGCAAATCTGAAGTTTTAAACAAGATCAAACTCTGTACGCTGTTTGTAACCCGTAAAGTAGTGCAAATACATATCTGACTCATGCACGAGTGGCCTTCAAGGACACTTGTAAGGCCGTATTCACATAGAATCAGGCACTGCAGCAAACTCTCATTCATTTGGGGGTGCAGCAAAAAACACAGCAGCCTGCAGCAAAAAGTTAAAACGGAGTCAACTTTAGAAGAAACTTGACAGCACGCTGCAGCAGCCTATCACGCTGGCGATCAGATCGGCAGATGCCCAGGTGAAGAAGAACTTTGTTTACCTTTTTAATATTTCACTGTTTACTGACCAACTGTGAAGATGGAAGAGAGGCTGATTGATCGACTCTGTGGTTACTGTTCATCAGCTGTTCAGCACTGTCACGAGAAAGCACAAAGACATCATTGTGCAGTGGCTTGGCTTGTGTCGTTCTTCCAGCTTGGATTGCTGGTTAGTATGTGACACTCCCACAGCGCCGCACAACCCTGCAGAAATTTGCCTCAACGCCTGATTCTGTGTGAAAACGGTCTAAAAACGCAGGTGGTGGCAAAATGCAGCTCAAAATCAGCTCTTTTGCCAAATGTAAGGTGCCAGTGGTGGTCAAGACTCAAAGTAAAAAATACATCATGAACAGACTACATGACTTTATTGTTCTGAATTATTCCGGTGTGCATCATATTATAATGTTCACATGGAACATACGTAACCTGGTTACATACGTGATTCTGACACAACCACAAGGTAGATAATTAGTGGCAGCCAGTAGGTTGGCTGTTTTTCTGTTGTCTGTTTGTAGTTCGACAGGGGTCTCACTCTCCAGCTATGCTGTTGCAGAATTCAGCTTCATTTTGTATCTTAAACTCCTTAAAAGGTTCAAGAGGCAGTGACTCATCATGTAAAACCAATGTCTTTGATGATGTTGATGATTCGTGAGTTCCCAGGTTGGTCCAGCATCCAACAGCTTGACTCACTCAAGTCTCTGTGGACCTTTTCCAATCCAAAGTTTGGTAGTAATACTAAGCTGGTGAGATTCAAGCTCTGTGTTTGGGATGGCAGTCAAGTCTGGAAAACATCCGGTGAGAATGGTGGAGACCAGCAGATTTGGGCCAAAAATCTGATAATTGTGATGGAATTTAAATAATGACGTGGCTTGGCTCAAATCCCCTGAACCTTGTGGACAACATTTTTATCTCCGTGTTAAAAACCTCAAATGAAACTTGAAATGGCATATTTCTTACCTCAAATGTATTCAGTAACAACCTCCAGCTTAAAAATAGAAGTAAAAATCAATGACAGCCCTGTTAGTTGTAGAAAGGGTTTACTGACATTTGAGTTGAAGAGATAGAATAGAAAGCCTTTATTGTCATTATACCCAGTGCAATGAGATTTAAAGAGCAGCTCCTTACACATAATACAGAACCTATGTAATGCAAAGTCTATGTACACAATCAGTATGAATAAATAACTGTCAGTAGTTGAGTGTACAGTCTACTACTTGAAATAACATCTCTTCAAAGCTAAAAGATTAGAAGTGAAAGTTACATTACAGTTGTGTTTAGATCTTCAAAGAGGCTCCTTACCTGCCAGTAGCTGTGGTTCCATGGACAAGGTTTCTTCAACCGGATTGAAATCATTCTGATTAGAGAACCCAACTTGACTTTTTGGTTACTTAAATGGATGCTAAATAAAGTTATCCAAGAAGATGTGTGTTTACATGACCCAATCAGAATATAACTCACTTGACATGCACAGTGGTTCTGCCCGCTGTGAAGCATCTAATCTGCAAGAAATATAACGGAAGGAAAAGAAGACAATCCTTGGATCAGCCACAGAGCAGTTTACTGCTATGTACATGCTATCACCATGTTTGTGTCCCTGGAAACATTTCCCCTAATGTTCCCTGTTTTCTGTTTGCAGGGTGAATGTCTGTGGAGGGCAGTGCTGTCATGGATGGAGTAAAGCTCAGGGATCACAGCGGTGCACCAAGCGTAAGTGTACATACAGTAAACTCCTTCCAACACTACAGCGTCTCCACATGAATGCAGCTACTCCAGACTACATAAACACTGAATTTACTCTGGCCAGTACTGCAGGCACCCAAACATGTTCTTTCCAATGCTTGACTACAGCAGTCATTCACACTGTGACACTACACACTTTTTCTTGGTCACTTTCTTATAGACCTTTTTGAAAATGTGTGTTATGAATATAGAATAGGTTAAAAAGGAAATGGGAGGGAAGAAATCCAGGTACACCTTTTTTAAGCATTCTGTCAAAATGAATTAGTGTAAATCTAGTTCTCTAAAATGTTCATTTGTTCTGTTGGTAGAGGCCATCAGGAATTTCAGGAATTTTAACTTCACACTGCTCTTCATATGACTGCACCTGAGTGATCACCTGTTCCCTCATGATCACCTTTCAAACTGGCCATGTGTTTTGTCTGTTTTGACTGATTTACACGTGCAAATTTCTCTCATCATCGTTGTCTCGTTCATTCAAATCATTTTTCAGTTACATAAGGTTGGCACAGGGAGAATGTCTATAGGTTATAGGCTTGTTTGGCATTTAATCTTTGTCCTTATGTTTATATTGATTTAATAAGAATGCATTAATTAACATGAGCACTGAAATCCATCATGTAAACGTGCCAGATTAAGCCATGCAGGCTGATTTTAATCTGCAGTCCCTAGGAGGTTGATGGCATATAAAAAACAATAAAAGAAAACATACAAAAGCACATACCCACAGACAAATAGTAGGACAATGAAATAACTTAAGGGGATTGTCTGACGGATGCAGCAGAAAATATGGTGAAAATGGTGAAAATACAAAGTGCAGTGTATCCATCTGTTGGAGTTTCTAGAGGGAAAGACATTGCCCCACACGCTTGTGGCTGTAGTAGATCTCACAGGTCTGACTCTGTTACTCTCTGACCATTTAAATAATACTATAGGAGGTACGCCCCCTTCAGTGAGGTGTATTCCACAGCAGAGGAGAACAGTGCTAAGTTTTGTGACCTAACATGCTAACCGGTACAATGCTAGCGCTAATCACTCGCAATAGTTCTCTGGGCTAGCTAGCTGTCTGTCATTGAACAAGCTAGTTAGCCTGATTGATAAAAGGACAATAAATTCTGACATTTTCTTAAGATATGTATTTGCACTGACTCCTGGTGCTCTACAAACCATGCCTCTTGAGTGGAGCTGTTAATGCTGTTGAAGTGAAAGGTCACATTTTTACAACTTAATGTGGAAGATTAGCATGGATTTACTGATGAGTCCACTCATCACAGTTATTCCATTGAAATGACCTGAATTTGTCACAAAATTTCACAGTTGGAACACAAAATGGACAACGAGATTGGTACCAAGCTTGAAGATAAAGCTCTGGATTTACTGATTGATAAGTAAATGCTCATGAACTTTGGATAATAACAAAAGAATGAGATCACGGATACAAGTTTTCTTTCTTTGCAGGATGACTGGGCTCACACTTAGAGACAGAGTGAGGAGTTTATATCTCAGGAAGGCACTCAAAGAAGGATACCTCCACACGTCCAATCACGTTGAATGGAGCAAGTTATGGTAGCTCCATTCGATGTGATCTGGTTTCCTTCTTGGAGGGCAGACCCAGAAAATGCTGATTGGATTATATATGTAACATCTGGCCTGGGAATACCTTGGGATCCTCCAGGAAGCACTGTAGGGAAAGGCTATGTGTCTGGCTTAACTTGCTTAGCCTCCTGCCACAGGGACCCATACACAGATAAGTGGTGGGAAATGGATAGTGGTGGGGCTCAGGGATAATGATTTAGGTTCACCTGGCGACTCCAACACCAGCATGTGCAATGACAGTAAAGTTAAAGCTGATCTAATCACTCACAAACAAGTGTCGTGACAACAAAATGCAGATGCAGTTGAAAGCTCTAGAAAAAGCTAGTTAAGTGTACTTTGAGTTAAGATTTTTTGGTCAGTCTTTATGGTGGATGGTTATGAACATTGACATATGACATTAATGGTCCCTCGAAAATTTACTTGAAAGTTTAGCTTGAGGCTGCCCCGACTTTTCTCGAGTGCTGCCAGTGATGTCATATTTTCCATTTGTTTAAAGCTGTTGGTGTTGAAGAGATGTTGTAAAAAACAATTACCATGAAATTTGCTGTGGATAATCATGGTCCTCAGAGGACGAATCCTAATGTTTTTAATTGCTCTGGTAGTGAATAGTCTTCAGGAGCCCATATCAGCTGAACACTACACTCCATTTGTTTGTTACAGGCACAGGAAACACTGTGCAAACCCTCTGGACAATGATCCATAGGGGACATTTCTCAGATTTTTAGGCTTTGACAGTCTGTGTTATCAATACTCACCCCAGCCAGATGCTTAAGTTGTACTTAATGTAAAAAACAAAACGATTATTTCTTTTTGGATTTACATACCTTCCCCTAAAGAGTAAACAGTAGAGAAGTGAATAAGAAAATAATGAAGAATAAGAAAATGTTTCTCTCGCTCTGAGTGGTATATTTTTTTCACTGCATTTGAAATGAGAGGGACAGCATGGCTAAATGTCTCATAGTTTTTACATATCCGTAGCAATTACGTGGTGCAGATAATACTCTTGTATTGTGGGTGCAAAAAAGCACTGTGTATGTTCTAATACTTTTTGCCTTGATAATTCCTGTTTAGTCGAAGACATGAAAGGCCACAGATGTCAGTCTGGGGACAGGAAACTCCCCCGTCTCCACACACAAATATATTGTTGACGATCGCTGACAGTGGTCAGTTTGAAAATTTGAACATATCACCTAAACCTAGTGCATACTTCTCCCCTTTAACACTCAGATTTCACCCATTCCTTTCATTTGCCACATAGAAAAGCACAACACTAGAGTCCTCGGGTTGTTCGGCTAGCTTGTGTGACTCAATGCAAACTCTTATTGAGATTTAATTTTATTATTATTAAAAGTGATGCGTTCCTTGTATTTTCCATCCATTTTCCAAGATGGCATCAACTACAGCAATTACTATTAAAATATGAACCCTTTGTATTTAAACTAAGTCAAACTTTTTTTTTTACCAGCGTGACATTGAGCAGGATACATCCCTCATGATATCCACCCATTCTCTCTTCAGATGTATCTACCGTTATAAACATTTAAGATATTTGGCCCCCCCTGCACAACCGTGGCCCCTCAACTGTTGTCAACAACAGCAATATTAGATCAATAAAAGAATGAACCATATGACATTCTGTTGTGCAAAGGCTGTATTTTTAATCATTTGCATTATTACAAATGTCAATGTTATTGTTGAATGAGGTTTTGTTACTTGTGGAACAGAAGTTACAGTTTCAGCTCTCTAAATCACTGTCCACAAAATGTTACTTACAGAGCTGTGGACTCTGGACCCATTGGCTCTAGACTGTATTGTCGCTCAATATGTAGACTGTATAGTAGTAGTACTGTATGGACATATTGTGGGTGTTCTTTTAACCTGTGCGATTGTGCAGTAAAACAGGGTAACAACATGAATGATCAATTCTATTGCGCTGCCTTACACATGGCCACAGGGAATATTCAGTCTCCATTCATAATGTTCTTTCAGGTTGTTTGTTCAACACCCACACCCTCACTGACACTAACCATGACAGGCTTTCTTTAAAATGTTGTTGGAAGACTTAAAAGCTGTGAAAAGGTCCCCTGTCCAGTGTTACCAACAGCAAGTTAAATCTGGGACATTTTCTGTCTTCTGTCACACATAATACATGATCATGGTTTAAGAGGACAAAAGACTCAGCTAGTCACAGATAAGGCAATGACTTGTTTGTCTGTCTTTCCATGGCACAAGTCAAACTCTTAACCTCATGTTGTTAATGGCGGTCAGTCTGCCATAAATAAGAAAGAAATGGACACAGATGCAGGTTGAATGTTTTCTCATTGCTGTAGAGCACAGATTGTTATGTTTGCTTTTTTTCTTGGCAGCCATGTGATTCAGCTATACGCTACTCATCTGATTCAGGCGAAATGATCAGGAGACATTCCAGTTCCTCCTCCAGACTGGATAAAGTAACATTTCAATTCATTATTGAATTGCTGGGCAGAATAGCGCTTTGTCAAATCCACTGGAGACGTCGTGGTTATCTCGCAGACAAAACATCTTTTGTAACTTTGTGGAATTGCTCAGTTTACTTTCCTGAAAGGAAGCAGCTGAAATGTGAGGGGGGAATACTGGTGTAAGGACTGCAGCTTCCTTCATAACTGGGTAAAATAATACAATTGAAAGCTCCTCTACAAGACAGGATCTTATCATTAGTACTATAATGAACATTTATGTAGCAGGTTCTCATCTTTAGCCGGTGCTGACCGTCACTCTCAGCGGTCAAAATGACAAACTGCAGACCAAGTGGTTTTCTTTACAAAACTTCAGTGTGACTATGCAAAGTGTTGCAGTGTGAGATGGTCAGCTGGTGCTCCTCTCTGCTAATGTCTTCACTGACGCTGAACTACAAGATAACTCTAGTGTGCACTGTACACCATCTGGGTGCTGCACTGTGCCCTTGTGCTTAAGTTCTGTCAACATAATCTTATTAACTAAGGTTTTTTTTTACCCATCTCCATTTGTCCACACAGAACAACGTGGCAAAAAGAACTGTCTTACCACAAAAAAGAGGGGGCTGCCCCCCCCAAATAACAGAACACCTGGCAACTTGCTGACTCGAGGGGTTTGCTGCCCATGCCCAGTGGCCATGCCTATTACAGCTCATTATTGTCCATCTGCAGCACTGACACTGGAGGGCTGTGTGCTGAATGCGGGTCTTATGAAGTGAAAGGGGAGGCACAGTAAATGTTCAGCAATGTGCCTCACAACTCAGTTCAAAGGGCAATGGGGGGTGAAGTTGATTAAGATGTGACTGTTGCTGGGTATTGTGACCGCACTCACCACTGCAGATCAAGCTCTTTGAATTAGTAATGCTGCGAGAGCTAATGGTCCACTGCAGGTGTTCTCCAGCATTGGTCAATCTCGTTAACACAAGAGGCTGGTTTTCCTGGATAAGATCTATGTTGTTGTTGTTGTTGTTGTTGTTTCCTCAATCTCATTTTAATGGCTTTCCATTGTGGTAAACGGGTGCGCTGGTTTTGAAAATAGGAAAAGGCTGCTATTACAGAGAATTGGAAAGAATGCATGTGTTGAAAATGGCAGAGCCAGAGATTTAACACACACACTTGGCTATGACATACCAAAGAAATATCCAAAATATGCAAGGAAGTCAACAGGAGATGGCTGGTTTTGGCATGAAACGAGTTATCCTGACAAGAAACCAATCTGAGTGACAAATTGTCAGAGACAGAATTGTGACTAACCTCTAAATTGCCATTGTCACTTCATTCATTCAACCATATTGTGTTCCAATTTGTGTTTAGAACAATTAGGTTATTTTTCCTTTTTGTTTAATGTTTTTCCCATCCATCTGTGAAATATGCTTATTTAAGAGGTGTTATTTCTGGAAGTTCAATTCAGTTTAATTTAAAGGGTAGTAGCTAGCCGAGCAATATCGGTGTGTTTCAAATTCAGTTGGAGAAAACTTTTACATTTCCATGATAGCATGGTTGAGGTCTAATTTGTTTTTTCCCTCATCCTCCTTCTCCTGATAAATTTGTATATTAGCATGGGGGGCCAGCAGGGGCCAAAAAGCTAAATGTTGCTCTGGGGACCCCTAATAGGTTAATCTGGCCATGTACCCAGGGTAAGACGGCAAACAACATTCACCAAACTATTGTGTGTGTAAGTGGTTGTTTGTCTTTAATGAATACATTTGTTGCAGTCAAGTCTAAATGCATTCATATATTATTGTGAATAACTCGGATGTTTAATATGATAGGGTTTCTGTAGTGTTATGTCTGGCCACTGGAAAGATAAGTGGATCTCCCCACCTGAAGATCAGTGAGACCCATAGATTCTCAACAGACAGTCTTATCAAAGCAAATCTGAACTCTGAGGGCCAGCAGTGACTCCGATAATGTGGAATTCAATACCTAATATATCGATGTCATATCTTTCCACCGCTATCTACTTCTGAATTCAGTGAACATCTGTCCCGGCCACATGCAAGGTTAAACAGGCTCTTGTAGTTACCTATAAAGTCCAAGCAATTTTCTTTCCTTCACTTTGGAATTTTAAGACCTTGCATTAAGGTAGTGACAAAGAAAATCATTATGCCTCCCAGTTTCTGCTTCTCACTTTGGATCCCTACCCCATGAACACAGCCATACACTCACTAACAAACGCAAAAAATTTCTTCCTCTTGCAGACACCAAGCTGACCTCAGGGTGGGTGTGGAGGGGCTCCCTGAGTGCCAGGCCCAGCCTGGTTTGATCAAAAGGGCAAGGACATCAGCATGACTGATCTATTTCCTGTCCCCAGCTAACAAGTAAATTACCATCACTTAGTCCATCACCCTGGTCCCAGAACAGAGCTTTTATGTAGCTGACCTCAGTCTGAGAGAGACGGAGGGAGGGAGGGAGGGAGGGAGGGAGAGAACTATTTGCAGAACAGATGGCAGCCTCAGCTGCAGGCCAAAGAGGGGTGGGGGAAATGAAAACTATTTATGCTAGTCAAAAAAGAAAGCAAAAAAGCTTTGCCCAAAGTGGAAAATGAACTGTGGGGTTATTTCAAAATGCTAACATAACTTAGCTCCGGGGGGGAAATGACAGCAATGATGTCATCTTTGAGGTAATCACTCTTTGGAGTGAAACTCAACCAACATTAGATTTTTGGGACTGTGGTTGCTGTTAGCAGCACACTGCATATTATATTACAGTCTTCTTTAAAAACACTTCCAGTGTAAGTGAAACAGTTATCATTTTGCAAGTTTAATTGGTTTTGTTTGAAGGTTCTCAGGCGAATAGAAGGGAGTTGGAGACAACAAAAAGAGGGTTAGAAGAGTTAGAGCCCAACCATACCAGCAGTTGTAAAAGCAACATTTGACCAAAATTTCAATACAATTTCCACAATTAATGGAGTTGCTTGCAGAGTAATTAAAAGTAAATCTGTGCCGTGATTTTATGTACAGTTCAAATTTGGTAAGTTTTTTTTGAGTGCTAACCACACTACCATATTTGAACTTTCTCACATTCATGACCTTCGAGGTAATGGAGACCCGGAAAGTCCAAAAATGGCGGGATCCATCATATTGGCTACATTGCATCATGCTGCAAACCCTTCTTTGCTGTAGTATAAACTGCTCCACAAAAGACTGACATTAGGAGTCTGTCATGACATAGAAGTTCATGACAAATACCTTTCCTTCCTTTTATCGGTGTTAACGTACTGCCTTGTTAGAGACAGAGAGCACTATGTTATGAATTGCAGCACAAATTAGTTTTGCTGTGCAACTTTCTGGTTTGATTGAGTGCTTAGACTAGATTACATTTTAAAAGTGTTGCAAAATTTGCATTGTGGTTAATCTATATCCACACATTTCTAAACTCTCATACGAGCATTTTAACATTGGATGTCAGTGTGAGATCGCCCCTTTGAGTGTACACCTCTGACAGCTAATGTAACCTGGCCTAATCAGATGGGCTAAGTGGCATTAAAAAAGATACATTAAGTGCAACTATTGTTTAAATTCAAATCATTTTTGAGTCAAACCTAAGAGAACTGCCTACAACCAATCAGGGCAACAAAATGTGCAACGTAGCGCTGAGTTAATCCTGTCAGAAGTACGGGAAACACATCTTTCTTTTCCACAAAAGCTTTAAGTGCAGTTGTTTGTTCTTGTTTTAGAGAAAATATACCGTCCAGTTCCTTTTATACTGAAACCATAGCGGATTCAGAATGTTCCACTTTAGCGGCAGCCATCTTGATGGTCTACAAAAATACTTCAAGAATGCTCCTCTGTACAGTCATCGTATAAACGTTTGTGATTGGTAAGATGGAAATCTATCTGAATGGGAGGGGGACCAGACTCATCTGCCAAATCAAATTAAACATGAGCTTGCAGATTTGTCTGGTTCTCAGACTAATTGATGGATGCTCCATTGTAAAAGGTGCCTCTCTGGGTCTCGGTGTTCTTCAAACAAACTATACCAAAGGACATGTAAAGCAATGTCGGAAGAACCTCCAGCGCGTTGTGAGGGCAGCTGAGAAGATCGTCGACGGCACGCGCCTCTCCCGGGGGGCCATCTGCATTGCAACGGACCCCACCCACCCATCACAGAGCCTCTTCAGCCTGCTGCCATCAGGAAGGAGACTGCAGAGCCTGCGAGCCAGGACCAGCAGACTGGAGGACAGCTTCCTTCACCAGGCTGTCAGGATGATGAACTCTCCCTGCTCTTCACTTACTCTTGCACTACTCAATGACAGACACTGTATGTCTCTTTATGCCAGGTTTGCTTGTTGTATGTTCTTTGGGTGACTGTATTGATATATTTTTGTGTTGGTTATGTTTAGTTGTGTATTCTGTGGTTTTTTTGCACTGAGGGATTGAGAGTAACGATATTTCAATTCTCTGTATGTCCTGTACATACTGTAGAATTGACAATAAAGAAACTTAAACTTGAACAGAAGTGTTGTAAATGGTCACACTCAACAGCGATGTGCGATTGAGATAGCACAGCACACTCAGACAGTGTCTCCTTAAAGGCTTTCATGTTGGACTCAGTTGTACACATGAAAAGCAACAGAAGTGTCTGAAACTACTTTTCAGACATTGTTAGACAGTCCGACAAACACTTGTTTAATGTATTGGAGACCTTTAACCTAGTTCTACCATAATTCATCAATTAACCGGCATCATATCCATCACATGAGGGGTAGATGTGTACAGACAGGACCAGATCTAAATTGTAAGAAGAGTCATTACATTGTGGTTGTCTTGAGAAATGTGGACAATTGCAGAGGAGGTAATTTTTTTTTGGCCAGCAGATGTATTTCATGAGGCATTTAGTTTTCCCTTCATTAATCATCTTCACAAATCTCAAAGCCACTAATCAGATTAAGAAGCTTAGTGAGGAAGTGATGCACCCTCAGGGACCCTGGGGAACATGCGAGGGGCTGACCTCATTCTGAGTCACTTCTGCTGACACACACACCCCTATTTAAAATGTCATAATTGCATCCAGTAAATAAGTATTTGATAGATGGATTGACCAATCAGTTCATTGCAAAATAACAGGTTGTGCATATTGCAGTTCAAGTAGTCTGAGAGTCTTCAGCTCCACCTCCTGACTCTGTTTTCAGGCTTCAGACAATCTAGCCCATGACAGGAGACTTTAGCCAATCCCAGGTTATTTCAGAGAGGCAATGCGTTCGTATTGGTTGTTCTACAAATTCAGATGGTGAAATCCTGTAACTTGTGATACATTTCCCATACCTCCTTTACCTACAGCAACATGTCCCTCCACACAGAGCTTTAGGCTCATTAGCTCATGTTGTGGGTTTGGTGGGAGGGGCTTAGCGAAGTTACACAAGGCAGCAGAGACGGAAGCGGAAGGTTTTGCTTTGGTTGCAAAGATGTTGCCCGTCTTGTCTTATTATGTTACACTTTAGCTACTTAAGCTAATGTTACGTTAGCTTCACAGACTGAATCCTTATTGGTCCTCATTTTATCAATGACAATGTAATAATGGGATAACATTAAAGGGGTCTGTGCTACTGATACATCTATAAAGAATATTAGTCTGAATCAGCAGCAGTAGGCTGCTGTTGTCAGAGAAAACGTGTAAAAAAAACAAAAAAAAAACACTGTACACAACCTGCTTAGAATCAAATAGCAGGTAGACAGTTAGAGACTAGCTGGTGAACAGGAGTTGGTGGAGACCAATAGAGTGAATATTGGACTTTCATTTATCAAGTGGAGAAACAGCACTTCAAATGAATGATACTTTTGCTGTGTAATTGCTAGATGTGTAAATAAGCATGTTTGCTAACAAGTCACCATATCAACTTAAAAGATATAATGCGCCAATATTGCATTCACAACATGTTTCCACTTTGCATTTGGGTATAGGTTTATATATTTGGGGAATTCCTTTGAGTTCATCACCTCAAATTAATTTAAAGGGATGCTTCACCGAAATTACCAATAAATTAAATTAAATGAAAATGCAACGCTTATCCTTAGTGGTATCTGACCATTTAGATAGTTATGTTCAATTTGAGATATCTGTCTCTGAAAGCACATTTTGGTAATCCAACAGCATCATCTCTTTCCAGAGACAGTGCCTTTGTTGCACAATGTCTACGGTTTTCATTGGAACTACTTTCTACCAAAGAAATAGTGCATATAACTGGATCTGTGGAAACCACCACATCCATACCCAACCCCTCAACCTCACTGGACAGGGGCACCCCCTACACAAAAATCCCAATTGAATTACTATGATTAGAGATTGATTATGAAACTTGTGGTCAAGACTGCAACTGGATGAAATATGTATGTAAAAAATGTTGAGTAGGTAGAAACAGGACATAAAATGAGGCAGAGGGTGGGGGGATGGCTATCTACTTTGTGGATGCTACATTTAACAAATGAACTGCCAAAATAAACTCTATCTCTATCTCTGTAACCCACTGCTTTAAGCAGTCTTGGTCTGGGTGTTTGGTCTGCAGCAGTTCAAGTGACGGCTTTCACAGTAACCTTAACAGACTGAGTCAAATGGCAAATGCACCAGAGTTTGTTTGAATCACACCAGTTGTTGTGTGCTACCTTAAATCTTTACATTTGAAACAGTAGTGAGATATGAATGTATATTCCTGTTATATATAGAATATATGTTGTGATTGAATACTTTACTCTCTAATCTTATAGTTGTAATGCATAAATGAATGAGCATTTAAAATGATGAAAAGTCAAGCCCAGTTTATGTTTATGCTTGCATCTATTTTCCTGTGTTATTGTATCTGTGACCGTCTCATTTTCATTGTCCATCTGTCTCTCCTTTCTCCCTTTTTTTTTCTTCTCTCTTTTTGCTCTATCTGGGTTTCGCGTTGTAGCCAATTGCATCCCTCAGTGCCAAAATGGAGGAATGTGCCTCAGGCCTCAGCTCTGTGTCTGCAAGCCTGGCTCAAATGGGAAGGCATGCGAACAGAAGACGGTGCCCCCACAATCGTTTCCAGCACTGCCTGGGAATGGACCCACCAATGGGCACACCACTGGTCACAGTAATGGTCCCACAAATGGACACAATGGGGTACCCCAGCGGCCCATACCTCAGCAAGTGTCTCCCAACGGTTATGCATCTGCCCCCCCTCCATCTAGCAACATGGCCCAGATGAAACTAACTGTCAAGCCGGCCCCCCAGCTTGTACGACCACATTACATCCAACAGCACATCCAGCAGCAGTAAGTACCACACTTTGATTCAACCTTTATTTGTTCAGGAAAAATCCACTGTCTTCTCATTCATTTCACTAATTGACTCTGGTAACTACTAATACTACTGATAAGCCATGAGCAACTCCACTGGTTAGATGGTACAAAATCTTAATCAAGGGCGTAGCATGGTAGAGTGATAGATTACCTACCGTAATTTCCGGACTATTGAGCGCACCTGAATATAAGCCGCACCCACTAAATAAAAAAAAATAAATTTGTACATATATAGGCCACACTTATCTATAAGCCGCAGGTGTCTATGTTGTAACATGCTTTTTTCCGAACAGTGCCTGTAACCCGGCAGTAACATGGCAGTAAAACGGCTGGTTAAATAAAATACAGTAGCCAACCAGAAAAGTCATTGATGCTATCTTGCTCTCACTCCTGCGCACTAAAACCACTGAAGTCGTCTTCTTCAGTGTCGGAATTGAACAGCCTCAGAATTACTTTGTCACACACTATTTCAGTCTCTCTTTCGTTGTAACTCTCAATGTCACTTTCGTCTCGAGGCAAATTCGCCCTTGAGCTTGTGCCGTCCTTTTCATTACGCAGCAGTCCAGCCTTTCAAAACCTGTGATTGTGGATTTTTTGACACTGCTCCACACTGTCAGGATCCACTGGCAGACTTGAGCAAAAGTTGCTCTTCACATGCGGCCAGTTTCGGTAAATGATTTCTTCTTTTACCCATGGAATCTTTGTGAATTCAGATACTTTATATGTTAACACGTAAACCACCCATGTGGCAGTGAGCATAGAAATGGTTTGATTTAAAACCGGCTGTCAGGGGTAGCATTGACATCACCGGAGCAGGACATTAGAATTTTACGCAGTGGATAATAAATGTAGGGAGAAGTTGCCCTCTGAAGAGAGTTCTGCATGGGCCTAAATGAGACCTGAATCCGGCCCGCTTTTCAGACCTGACCCAACCAAACCTGCCTGACCCTAGGCTGTATATTTGTTTGTTGTAATATTAATTACCTGTGAAATTAACCAAACCCGAACACAAAGCTTTATTCCAGAATTGGCATGTCAGATTCAGGTTGGTTGCAGAGTTCTACACACCACATACAGATCGAGTAGCTAATGGCGGACTACTCGCTTAGAATACAAATGTAGGAATCACAGACTCAATACAGCAATGACCTAATCGATTCACATTAAATATAGTCTCTTTGCTAGTTTCAATGTAATTTTCCACTAACCATAGCAATCCCTGGCAGCATGTTACCTTACATAAAAATAGTTCCAATGAGTTCCATTGAGTGAGGTACACAGATTTTAATTTTGGGTTAAATTAAAAAATGTAATTAAAGTATTGAAATTGGTATCAGAAGGGAAAAGGTTAGATTGGTACATCCCTAATAATGATGACCTACTTTAGTTCAAAATGAGTAACCTGTTGTTTTGGGCTAAGGAAAGATGCAGCACAGACAGATCACTCGAAATCCACAGTAATTCATAAATAGCTTATAATCACCTGTTAAGTTATATAAATACTATTCAGCTCTCTTGCCCTGGCTTTGGGAAACACTACCTCAAAGGACATAAGTGTCTTGAGGAGCATCCAGCATCCGTGAGCATCCAGATGTCTGTTTACACATTTATCCATATCTCTAACATCTCGGCCTTCCATCCATGGCTAATTGTTTGAGAGAGAATGTAAAATCTGATATAAAGAATTAATCTTCACCATTGTGTTTTTGCTTCACACCTTCTCATAGTTTACTGATGGAGTCCAACAGAATGGTTTCTGTCAAACATTAGCATAACTTGGCATTTTCATCTGTTGATAATCACACAGGCAGTGTGTTTAATAGCACGCTGACTCCTTGACAGCATGGTGAATGATGAAGCCTGCAAGCCGGCTCTACACAATTGCTGATACGAGCATAGGAAATATTCCGTTTTTTTTAAAAACACGGATCCCTCAATGTGAAAGCTGTGTTATTGCGGTTTGCCTGGCCAGTACACTATTACCACCACTGTCAGTGTAATAATAGGTGGAAATTCTCTCCGCACTTTCAAGTACGGTGGAAATGTCACTAACTCCTGCCGTGGTTAACTGTTAGTTTGTTTTGACTGTCACTACAGCAGACGACTGGAGAATGTCAGTTGCATCAGACACAGTAAAAATGGTCCTGACACCATGACAGGTCCTATTGGTAAATGCAGACTCAAAACAAATCTCTGCTTCTCAGCTCCATGTGGATAGACCCATCTAAAGATGTCCAATAAGTGTTGGCAGAGACCATACCAGACTTTTGATTCATTCTGATGAATGATATTTAAAATGTTAATGAATACATTTTATGTGTTGTTTTTACATGCATTCTGTAAAATGTCAAATGGATTTTTTTATGCATTGCACAGGCACAAGTAATTGCTACCAGATCTGTGTCCTCGAAAGCTGCTCTCAATTTGCAGAAGGGATTTATCTCTAATAAGGAGTCAGTCTCCTGTTGGTTACAGAGCAGTTTTGTCATCTGATAGGATAAGAAAATGGGGCGCAATCCCTAGGTAAGGAACTGCTGAAGCAGCTGAGTGAAAGAAGTCACAAATGTGACTAAAATCTGTGCAAATCCAATTGAAAGGTGATATCTAAATACATTATTATGGTTGTTGTACCTACATGATTATCCAGTGTTTTGGTGCCTAACTGAGACAAACAGAGATCTGTGCCATGTCACCATCATTCTGTTTCAGATGTGCAATATTTTCTTGGTAAACATTCAAAACCATGTCGCATAAAATCCATTTAACTTGTCATTTCACTGATATCAAAGTTTAATTTATTTAAATTTGAAGCCTTAATCAAATTTGCGTGCTGATACTGTATAAGTAAGATTACAGTTTACAGCTCTTTTCTGGTTAGGATAATGTGGGGTAATTTGGGTTTTCTGGCCTGTAGAGAAAGGCAGTCTATCTTTGCATGAGGTCTGAACCACTCATGAATTTTGTTCGTACATAAAAGAAAAAAAAAAGTAAAAAAAAAATTGGTGAATGCCACATATTCGCTTTAATCACTAGTATGTGAACAAAAGTGTTTATATGAGTGTGGTTTTTGCATGTGGCCCATTGATTACCATTGACTTCCACAATGATTCATATTAGGGTTTTCCTCTAGGACAATACCTCTGACAATATAATGTTTTTTTTTTCATAATTTCCATAGTCGCAATAGGTCCATGTCAGGTAAACATAGACGTAGATCGTTTTGTGCAACTAACCAAATGACAAAGGCTGCTTGTTTTTTTGTGAGGGCTCCAAGAAGCAGGTTTATTGAGTAAAATCATCGACCTATGTTCCAGGTTGACATGGTTCTGGGATTTACTGTGAGGTTATCCAGAAAACTCAGAAAACCTGCTTCTTAGAAAAGGCCTCTGATGATAGTGGTAATTCATCAGTTTCTTGCCAAATATCATTAAATAAAATGTTTCTTTTTTTGCCTTTTTAGCGAATCTTACGAAAATTATCTGAAATTCTAGTATAGATAGAGAAGCTTGTAATCAACATTTCCAAATGTAGATGAGGAAAGTGATTCCCCTTTTTAAACTTCCAGTGATTACCTAATACAGGCTGTCAATAAATCCTTTAACAAATGTTTAGTTGTTGTACACATTTACAAATGAGGCACCACCAGTATATGCTGTATTACTGACATCATTACTGGTGTATTTTTCATATACACGATACTGTAACTTCTTTACCCAAAGTGAGTAAACTTTACCAAAGCAGGGCCGAGCAGGGTGGCTGCGTGGCGGAGACAGAGATGGGTTGGACGGAGAGGCTTGGAGTAGATGGACGGTCTGGAGCGGGCTGGAGAACATGGGTTTCAACTGCGAGACATGAAAGGTGGGATGGACCCTCGAGGACCTAGGGAGCTTCAACCTGACAGCGACAGGGTTGATAATGCGAACTATGGGAAACGGGCCGATGTAACGGGACGAGAACTTCTTGGACTCTGCCCGCAAGGTGATATTTTTTGTGGACAACCAAACTTTCTGGCCTGGCCGGTAAGCCGGAGCGTCAACCGGGTGCAGGTCGGCCTGGTGTTTGGTCGCCAAGGACACCCGGAGCAGGGCCGTGTGGGTGGTCCTGCACACACTGCGGCACCGGCAGAGGCGGGTCTGCACGGAGGGGAGTGCCAGTTCCTGTTCTTGGAGGGAAACAACTGAGGTTGGTAGCCCAGGGAGGCCTCGAATGGGGAGATACCTGTAGCCGTGCAGGTCAGGGAGTTGTGGGCGTACTGACCCAGACGAGGTGAGAGCTCCACGAGCCGGGGTAGGCATTGACAATGCACTGAAGAGCCGCTTCCACGTCCTGATTTTCCCGCTCAGTCTGGCCGTTGGATTGGGGGTGGAAGCCGGAGGAGAGGCTGACCGTAGCTCCCAACCTGCGACAGAACTCCTTCCACACCTGGGAAATGAACAAGGGACCTCGGTCTGACACAATATCCGAGGGGATGCCATGCAGACGAAACACATGATTACAGACTATATCCGCCGTCTCCCTAGCCGAGCTTTGGCAGAGCTGCCAGGTGAATAACTTTGGAAAACCGGCCGATAATAGTGACGATGACAGTGTTACCTTGTGAGGCGGGCAGGCTAGTAACAAAGTCCAAAGCGATGTGGGACCAGGGATGGCTGGGGACAGGCAGAGGATGGAGCAGGCCTGCAGGAGGCTGGTGGGAGGTCTTATTCCTGGCACAGACTGCACAGGCGGCCACGTACGAGCGTGTATCGGCCTCTATGGAAGGCCACCAGAAGTGCCACCTGAGGAGGGACATGGTGTGACCCATTTCACGATGGCAGGCAAAGTGGGAAGAATGCACCCATCGAAGCACCTGTGACCGGACAGAATCTGGGACAAATAGTTGGTTAGGGGGGCCAGTACCTGGATCTGGGTTAAGTCGCTGTGCCTCCCTGACTGCTGATTCGATCTCCCACGTCACTGCTGCCACCACACAGGACGGGGGGAGGGTGGAGTCAGGGCAGAATGTGGACTCCTTGGAGGAAAACAAGCGGGACAGGGCATCGGGTTTCACGTTGCGGGAGCCAGGACGATAAGTGAGGACAAAGTTGAACCTGCCAAAGAACCAGGCCCAACGAGCCTGCCAAGAGTTAAGGCGTTTAGCAGACTGTATATATGCCAGGTTTTTATTATCAGTCCATACCACAAAGGGAAGCTCAGAGCCCTCCAGCAGGTGTTGCCACTCTTCCAGAGCCATTTTCACCGCCAGGAGCTCCCGGTGGCCTACATCATAGTTTTGTTCGGCTGCGGAAACTTTACAAGACAAAAGTCACACGGGTGAACCTTACCATCAGGGCCGGAGTGTTAAGAAAGGATGGCCCCCACGCCAGCATCTGAAGCATCCACCTCCACAATAAACTGACGGGAGGTGTCAGGCTGGACCCACTGAACACTGGGGCAATGGTGAACAACTTCTTTAGCTCAGAGAATGCCTGACCAGCCTCCCTGGTCCAGTGGAAAGGCACCTTGGCGGAAGTCAGCCTGGTTAGGGGAGCGACTACTCGGCTGAAGTTCTTAATGAAGCGCCGGTAAAAGTTGGTAAAACCCAGGAACCTCTGGAGGTGTTTTCGGGTGGATGGCTGAGGCCAATCCGCAACAGCTATTACTTTTTCCGGGTCAGCCTGCACCCGCCCATGCCCGATGATGTAGAAGAAGAAGAAGAAGAACCCACTTTATTACAGACATGCAACACCCAACACATGCAGATCACACATGCAGCTGCGTCCCACGCTGAATTTGTCCTCTGCATTTAACCCATCAGCCTAGGAAGCTG
>JAVQJL010048098.1:0-12650 GCA_036024295.1 Nannoperca obscura
TTTTTTTTTTTTAATTATTTTTATTTTATAAATTCTATTGTATTTGTTTTTGCGTTTGGTTTGGTTGAAATATTCTGTAATGCAAAGCATTTCAATAGGCTAGAATCAGCCTGATTTGATGCACAAGTTCAACACAGAAGTTAGAATAATAGATAAGACAAATAGCATATGATTCACCACAATGAGTTAAACTAACCCTCGACTCGGGCCTCATCAGGGGTGATGGTGGCACACTTGACAGCCACGTTGTATTTCAGAGTTGCCAGAGCGGAGTCAATGGTGACCTGGTCATCCGTCTGGTCTCGGTAGGGCAGACCCAGGTCAAAGTACTTCAGCTCAACATCAACGTTGGTCAAGATTAGCTGTACGTGTACAATGTGTTATTTGTATTGATGGCAGCACTGCACAGCAAGCACACACACACACACACACAGTCTTTCTGTTTATAAACTGATTATAAACTGTCTTTCTTTAAACACTGCAGGTCAGAACATTAACAGAGCTGTACTCTGTTCCACTTACTTTCTCTTTGATGAACTCCCATATGATGCGAGTCATCTCATCCCCGTCCATCTCCACCACCGGCTGGTCAACCTTGATGCGCTTTGTGGCATCTGAAAAAAAATGTACAGTTACATAAACTATCAGGCTGTACAGTGTTGTTTACAGCTGATACTAAAAGTGTTAGGGAGAAACACTTTTTTTTTTTTTTAAGTCTGCACACAGTTGATGCTGCCACTCGATAGTTAACATTAACTTAGCCAGAGGGTCATTTTAAAACATAACATTATAATTATATAATAAGTCATAACTTGCATGTTTCCATTGCTTTAAACCAAACCCACTGCCTTGGCTAGTGTGTGACTGTCATGCAATTGGGTCAGCAGTCTTTAAACTCCCAACCCTTGAGGGAACGCTCGCCTGTATAAGAATTGTATTGAATTTTTGTGCATCTCATTTCACGTAAATCTATAAAACAAGTTAAGAATATGTCTAAAAAGACCATACCTTTAAATGTACTCAGCTCACCTGTGACACCTGCCTGATCCCCCCTCTTACTTAAGCAGAGTTCTTTCTCTGCCAGACGTTATGACTTTGGGATTATATGACGGCTTTGATAGCAGTTATTACCTGTCAAGCCCTTTGTGTAACTGACAACACGTGGACTCACACGCCAAGACAGGCTGGCACCAGCTGCTATTATGGGCTTCTAATGACTACTTTTGTAACACCCAGTGTGTTATTCATATCTGCTGTGGGCTACATAGCTACATAAATGCTCTCACATGTGGAGATTTATCAAACAGATTATCCACTGTCTATTCCGTATTCATGCATTATATTGCTTTATTGTTTGTTTCTTACACCTTTAGGTCTTAATTTTGTCTTCAGATTTGAGTTTTTGATACTTCTGTAATTAGGTGTTAATAAAAACGGTATTGGATTCCTATTTTCAGAATGTTGTATTTATGACTCAGTGATGGCTAGTCGCCAATCAGCCACATGTCAACTTCCTACCGGTTTCCACTGTCCCGCACTACTCATTCATACACTCGCTCAGTCCGCACAGGCGACCACAATAATGTTATGAAACTCACTTAAAATGCGCACCTCGGTCAACTTTGAGTCATTTAGTTGTGGTTTTAGTCGACGGCTGACTTACAGTTCCTGTGTTGTAGTCTGTGGTGGCAGACTGCGGCCGGGGAGAGCGCTGTGGGGTTTGGCGACAGCGCCGCGGCTGTACTTCTCGACACGGTCGTTAGAGCCTTTAGGTAACCGGCCATGTTTACTACGGGTTGAGCGGGGTGGTCGCGGACACGACCACTGGGACTGTGCCTTCCGTTCTTATGAATGAAACGGGCCGGTAACGACCGGTAAACGTGTTACGCCGGCCCTTGAAGCGCCAATGAATGCCACCCACGTCAGCTTGGATGGAGCGCTCTCATTGGCCAGCAGGACTGTCAAGCGTGCTCGGTGAGTTCAGGGTGGGTGCAAGTTCATGTTCACTTCAATGCTTCCTATTTCCTCTCTCCTTCCCACCACACAGCAGCCTTTTTTAAACTCACCGCTGTATACATAGACATGCGAGGAAGGAGATTGTGTCGGACGAGTAAAGACATTCATATCTAGAGACAAAAGCTCTGGAGTACACTGGATTGTTCAACTTTGTTAAAGGTTTGAGAGCTTTTATCCAGTGTGCAGGTGCCTTCTACTCCCCCCTCCCCCTCCCAGAGCTGCCTCCCTTAATATAGGACTGATTCTGCACACAGCATGCAAACTGATTTAATGTAATTCTTGTCCAATCAGTATCATTTTTGTTCTTGATATGAAATGGTAAAAGATGCTACTGAGATGCTTTCGTTATCTCTTGTAATGTAATCGGTCAATTAGAAAACAATAAGAGAGCTGATGAGCTCTATCTATTTTTCATATTTTAATAATACATGTTTCTTATGAAACTTTTACAATTAGAAAATACAGATACTAATTAAAAGTACATTTTTATGAGAACTTGGATCTGAATTGGCACCATAGTTCCCGGAAAATACCAAATAATGCCCAAAATGCAATCATAGTCTGGCAATGTTAAGAAACTTTGCATCTTCACCTACAATTTCCACAAAATTTGACTGAGGTTTTACAGATAAACAGACAGATAAACAAATAGGAATGAAAACACAACTTCCTTGGTGAAAAAAAACAAATCCATAATAAGTCACTTAATTTCCATTAAACTTATTTCTTTATGAAATAACAGACAAGTAATCACACCCAAATGTAAAACTTGGAAAAGGGAGAATTCAGTGAATCTGTGACAGGATAGCACGTAAAACAGACAAATTAACAGTAAACTTTCAACTTGGTAGGAAATGAAAAAAACGGATCTCTTAAGGCACTTTGTATGAGACACACAAGGACATGAGGGAGACAGAGCTCTTACAACTCATAACATTTTCTGCACATAAATTATGGTTGTAACAAACCCAACACACACACACACACACTAAAAGAAATAAAACGAAACATTCAGAAACAACTCTTCTTTGGTTTCCATCAGTGTACCACTATGTACTTGCTGGGTATGCAGATGTAAATCCATGGCGGTCCTTATCTGGGTCATTAACAGATCGATTAAACTGAACCTGAATTATCTACTTCTATAAAAACTAAATAAATAATCTGTGCAAAGTTCAAAAGGTGTCAATCTCATTTTCAACACAAGTACGAGTGGTGTTTCTTTTCAGTACAGCTTGTTAAGAACAAAACACAGACGTGAAATAAAGGCATTCGCAAGTTTATCTGACACTGGGTGAGCAGGAAAAAAAAAAAAAGAAGAGAAAACTTTCCGAACTATCCCTCTAACAAAAGGGTTCGCTGAAAACACTACGAGACGCGAGCTGCTCTCCGGCTGCACTCTTTTGTGTTCACAGTGACGAGGTTCCACCTGTATTTCTGAGGGCGCATCAAGACTGCAAGTTTCAAGTGGTGGCCGCCACAGAGCCTTTCTTGTCGGCGAAGAAGCTCCTGAGCAACATGACTTGACCGACGCCGATGACGAACAGCAGGACGGTTTCTCCGACGGACCAGTAGGTCACCCGCTCGAGGAGATGCTCCGCTTTTGTGCGGTCGTGCGCCTCCCTCAGCCTGTACCACGTCTGCGATTCCACCACCACCTTCAGGATCTCGTGAATGGAGACGCAAGACGACTCCAACTCAAAGTGGAAAGATCAGCACAAATTAATCCAGAGCAGTGCAACGGCCCGGGGACAAATAGAGGAAGCCGGGTCCCACATAGATTCACTTCAACTTCCTATGCTTTTCCTGTATGTATCAGGACTCGAAGTGGCTAAGAAATATACATACTATACTATATATAGTACAGCTTAATACACTATGCATATGAATGTGGGCTTATATGGAGGAACTGGATGTTTTATTGTGTTCTGAAAGCTGCAGTTTTTTTCAGAAAATGGTTGACATTTCTAGCTGTGAAATTGAAAATTCCAAAAAGTGGGGCCTTAACACATCCGGGTGTTTCAGGTATTGTGGGGTAATGACAGCACATTAACAGCCTTGCGAAAAAAAAGATTTAGCCACAGTTAAGACAATATTTCCTGTACAGGGTGACACTCATGGCAGCACAACTGCGGCTCCACCTAGTGGACTTTATATAAACTGTCTCACTTCTTAAACTAAATAATAGTTACAGCAACAATATGTTACACTTGCCTTTAGCTCAACAGCTGATTAGTTAGCCTAGCTTACTAAACTCAACACTGTTTTTGTTTTTGCTGCAGTGACTCTTAAATCTTGTTCATGTCTTCAAGGTGAAAATATGTGTTGTTGTTTTCTTTTTGTCTCTGTATATTTTCTGTTTGCCTGCCCTCCAGGATGTACTTACAAATTTACCAACAATTTAGAAATGAAACAGGACTGAAGCAGGAATAAAATCAAATATCTATCTCTAAAATAAAGGCAAACATGTGCCATTTGTTTGGGACATTTGATCTTTTTTTGGACAATAGTCTGCCTCAATTCACTTACACCCACTCCCACACTGGAGGTGCCAAGTGCCGGTGTCGTGCCAAGTTAAGTCCCCCTGCCAGATTCCGTATCCCCTGTCCACGGTACAGCACGTTCATTCGACAAGAGTTGAGCTACGACACTTGCTCGAAAATGGAGCTGACTTACATTACTTTGTCACCATATGTTAGTTTTTGAGAAGCTAGATCCAGTCCCATTATAATTAACTATATAATTATAACATGTATCCAAGACAAGCCCCCTGTCACAGAAAGTCTCCCCTCTATAATGCCCAGATGATGTCCTAGCATCAAGTGTTTTGTACTGTATATATGTCACATCACAACTAATAAACATGGTGATTTTGAAGAGGTTTCCTCTTTCCTAGCCAAAGTCTATAATACACACAAGTCTATAATACACAGATGGATACAGGGGATACAGAATCTGGCATGGGGACTTAACATGGCACGACATCCCTTCAACCACGAGCTATAAACATCAAATCAACTCTAAAACTCTACATTTGCTCGTGAATGTTGCACAACCTTTGTTTTGTCCATTTCCATCTCGTTAAATTCTTTTTTTTTTTGAGAAATTCATATAAAATACCACAAGATGTAAATGGACAAAAAACAAAGGCTGTGCAGCATGTGTCAGTACCAGATGAGCAATCAGATAGACTGAGGTGTGTAGGTCATGTGACTAAAAAGCTATTGAAATTTAAAACATTGAAAAATTGATATAAACGATGAAAGTGTGTGACATGTTTTAACAATCAGACGTGGGGCTGAAGTTACAGGAGGTGGAGAACCGCTGCTGTAGCACATCCCTCCAGAATAACAGACATTAATAACCTCTGTGAATGAGATGATTAGCATCATCACATCTTACACCTTTCAGTCAATACACACACACCATCATGCTTCAGTTGGTTGCATTGATTATTTATTTGTGTCCGATATACAATCAGTAACATTGTTCTGTGTTGTATGATTAAAAAGTTTAACTTTTGTGTACATATATAAGTTAATGAGATAAACAAATCATTTTTGTAGTTTAGTTTTTTACAAATGCACATATTGCTAGCTCACAGTCCGGCCAGTCCAGTTACTTCAGTTCTTCTTCAATATGCTGTTAAATACTGATTTACGAAAGGAGGCAAAACCAAATGTAAGAGTAAGAAGCACGATGATCACGAGGGTCTTTCTAAAGACATGAGAATCACTTTAGTTTCTGCTGAGCTTTCGTCAGAGAGGTGGATCCATCCCACTTCCTGTTCAGCCTTCTGCATCACAGACTACTGAGGATACAGAATATGGGCCACAGCAAACCAAGAGAAGTCTTAAAGGTAAACAGTGCTTAGAAAGAACATAAACAAACAAACAACAAGATGTACGCCCATATTTCCCCACACAGAGGCCCGGGGGAACCGTTGGGGATTCGGGGTCAGGAGGTGAATCTCCCAGGATTTATAAAGACAGAATGCTGCTGAAGGATTTCTATGCAATAACACAACACGTTCAGCTCTGAACGCATCACGCTTCCACGTTTCCCAGTTCAGGTGCAGTTTTGGACGCACGATGTCCGCTACAGTGAAGAGTCCACTTACATCTCGGTGATTTTACTTAATTGAGACTTAGTTGAGGTGATCAGAACATCTCCACCTCCTTTGGCCGGTTTCACTTGATGATATTAAACATCAAAACATTTTCAAGTATGGAAGTCTATTCCCACCCGATCCTAAATCAACATGTAGACGTTGTTTCTCATGACTTTGACTCCGTTAAGGTGTTTTTAAATGGAGACATTAAAATAAGAATCATGCAGAAATCTAGAGAATCTGGATCTTGAAGGGTTAAAAAAGGCTTTTCCTCTGCAGTGAACATCCTGCACCCCCCTGCAGGCCTGATGACGTACGACAGGATACCTGGATCAAGGCTACTGATTGACACGGGCGAGGCACTTCTCTGCCACAAACAAATAAGCAAATATAAAGACATGATGCCAACATGTGACACCTGCAGCTGTGCATCCAACCTCAGCGACAAACAGTCTTTGGAAAACAGCAAGAAACAAAGTCACGTGTGAACAATGACCCGCCACAGCATTGAAGAACATACAGTACTTATTGACGACTGTTGCAGTTTGAGTGTATGAGCTCGGATCTGTTCAGTTCTGGAACGACTGAAAACCGGCGTCAGACTTCCAGCAACAGGAATCAGCGGAGTCACATTCAAAGTAGTATAAAAAAAGTATAATTTAACATCAACCAGCATGTCACTGATACAGAATCATTGCACAAACCCAAACCCTCTCACGTCCACACAGATCATGTGACCACCACCTGAAGCAGGAAGCCAGTTTAGCAACATTAAACTTTGTAACGTTCTGTTTTGCTGAAAAGCAGAAATGGAAACAAGATGGCAGAATTAAAAAAAACAACAAAAGACATGAATTCATTTTGGATCATCTTCAACATAAAAGAAAAGGTCCACATGCAGCAGCACCAGCACTGGAACAAACCGGCTTCAGGCAACGTTTCCTTCCTGTCAAAGGTTGGAGGAACTTGTGAGAGACAGATTAAAGTCACTAATTGGTCTCAAGCTCGTTAATGCAATTAAAAAAGATCGTCGTTAGTTTGTTCGTTAGTCTTTCATAGAACTGTTACAGAACTCAATCTATCGAATCAGAGAAATCCCACTTAACGTTTCTCGATCCAGTTAGTGAGTGGGCACAGATATCAGGTCATGACCGTCCCTCCTCCTCCCTCCTCCGCCCTCCTGCTCCCTCCTCCTCCTCTTCTCAGTGTTTCAAACAATGAAACAGAGTCACAAACGGGACCAAACCACCTGGAAGCTTTCAAGCTTCAGTCTCCGGTCACAGCGACGTGACGTCACCCAGACGGAGGAGAGGCCGCCAGCAGAGATGTTTCTACCACGTGATGCGGAAACAGCTTCTGGTATTCTGGACCCTCCGGCTCTGTTGGGTCCACAGCTCTGTGAGCTGGTCCACAGTGTGAGTTCTGCACAGACGTCCCACCAGATCGCTGCGATTCCTTTGAATCTAACAGATCTTTTTTGGTACAAAAATGACGTTGTTATAAATGCTGGTGTACTCGGGGGGCTGGGGTTAGCTGTAGGTAACTAGCATCACTCTGGTCTTAGGATATCAGAAGTTTTCTGATTCGTGGAGGAGAAGCAGGAGTTTTTCTTGTGCATTCGAGCATCTTTTAATCAAATCTGTCTGCAGCTGCGTCACATCAGTCTGAACAACTGTCCAAGCAGCGGCTCTTTATGTAAATGGTGTATTTACCCTTTAAGGTTAATGGTGACAGGCCGGGTCAGGACGGCCGGGTCAGGACGGCCGGGTCAGGGAGGCCGGGTCAGGACGGCCGGGTCAGGACGGCCGGGTCAGGGAGGCCGGGTCAGGGAGGCCGGGTCAGGGAGGCCGGGTCAGGGAGGCGGGGTCAGGGAGGCCGGGTCAGGACGGCCGGGTCAGGGAGGCCGGGTCAGGGAGGCCGGGTCAGGGAGGCCGGGTCAGGGAGGCCGGGTCAGGGCCTTCAGAAACAGGATCACGTCCTGTGAGCAGTTTAAACCTGGACTTAGTCCACAGTCTGGATCTTCCCTTTATGTTTTCACTAATGTAACTCGAGTGCTTTAGTTAAGACACGTTTGTGGCTTATTGGACACAACATGAGCTTGTAAACAAAGTTAAAGAAGAGGGCAACAAAGGCGAGAAGCACCAAGCGGCTAAACGTTTGTTGGTTCTGGCAAAACTCCGACAGCCAAAGTGTCTGACTGTCCAATGCCCGAATCACAGGGTTTAACATGCCGTGCATCAGCAAACCTCAGAGGACACGGTGGGAAACAAAGCCCTTTCAGCACAGACAGGCTGAAAGGGTGAAAACTGAAACACCGTGACGGCTCCAGACATAAGGAACATACGTATTCAAGCATACACAGAATGATAAGAGCAGTAACAGCCCACAGTCCACTGACGGTGCACGGTGGAGTCAGGAGGTGGGGGGAACTGTCGGGGAGGGGATGGTGGTTGCCAGGTTGTAGGTGGAGTTGGGAGACGAGGACTGAGGCGATGCCAGAGGGCTGTAAATGGGCCTGGAGGACACGGCTGAAGAAGGGGAGTGTTGAGCAGCGCTGGCTGTGGTCGGGGAGTCCGAGCTGACCTCGTCCCCTTCTTCAGAGTCCCAGACTTCACTCTGCAAGTAGTCCGCAAATAAGGCCTTGGCTCGCTGCAGCACACGGCTCAGGTTGTGGCGCCGCACGAGGCGGTCGAAGTGCATGGCGAGCTCGTTGTAATCCAGGCTGTTCTTGATGATGTGGTCTCGGTGCTCCAGCAGGATGGACAGGCACAGGAACAGCATGAAGGGGTTCCCTTTGCCGAACTCCTGAGGAGGCGGCAGGGAGCACGGTTTGATGCTGGCGGCGTCCGCTTTCACAGACGTGGGCGTGTTGGCGGCGGTGCTGGGGGACTTGTTGCCAGGTGACGGCGGGTTGTTGGAGGACGGCCTGCTGCCGGACAGCGAGGGGCCTCTTCCAAAGGACAGAATGGGCGAAGAGAGCAGGGATCGAGTGTGGGAGGGGGACGCAACAGATGTCTTTAAAGACGGGTTCGTGGGCACTTGTGCAGAGGAGGGCGACCCTTTAGGGACAGTTCTGGGGAAGGCCTCTCCTCCAGGCGTTGTGGACGGGGAGTCTGGAGAAGCACCTGGCCAGCTGGAGGGTGAAACTGAAGACGTGGGAGAGGCCGAGGGGCCGGTCTTCCACACCGGTAAGAGAGGAGGCGCCGACACCGGAGAGAGACCGTTGTCGCAGTCTTTGATGAGAGGGGTCCTCTCTCCCGGGTCGTCCTCGCTGTCCACAGTGGACTGACGCCGTGGGATGTTTGTTACCCACTTTGAAGCCACCAAACGTTGTGGCTGCTCAGCGTCCTCCATATCAAAGCTCTCTTCGTGTCGGGCAGTGTAGTATTTAAACTCCCCAAAACTAGTTTGCCTCTCAAACGTAGGAGCCTGCAAACCTGCCAGTTCCCTGGTCGCTCGAGGGCGATCGCACTCGTCTCGTGCTTCTACGGCAGCTTTCTTGCACACATCTGCTTCTTCTTCTCTCGAAGGCCTCAGCATGTGGCGTCTACGCTGCTTCTCTGTTTGCTCCTTATCGGCGCCAAGACGCTTCTCAGCGGCCTCGTCTCTGCAGGACACGGTTTCATCGGCCTCCAGCGGCGGTCCCTGAAGCTCCACCTCGGTTTCAGGAGGATCCGGGGGCAGCGAGCTCCACGTGACCTCCAGCATCCGCAGAGCGTCGTCAAACGCAAACTCTCGCTTGAGCTCCAGGAGCAGCCAGCGGTAACAGAAGAAGAGGTCGTCGGCTCCTCGGGACACCAGGTAGGAGTAGAAGTCGGGATCCGAGTACTGCAGAAGCAGCTTCAGGTGCTGGAACTTAACAGACATGAGCTGCCCGTCCGGCCGGAAGTTCCCCTCCAAGCGTTTCATGATGCCACAGAAGCAAATGAAGGCGTGCGCCTCATTGTCCATCACCGCCAGTATAGGGGAGGCGATGTCACTCATGCCCTGACAGTACGAGATCTGAAAAACAACAGGGACACAAGTCGATCACTGAATTCCAAATCATGGAGATTTACACGCACGCTTTTAGGAATAAAATCAATAAAACTCAAAGAAATGAAGTATTTATTCAGAGGAGCAGGGGCCTCGTTCATCAGCTGTGGACCTTTGTTAAACCGTAGCTCCTGATCACAGGACACAACAAGGTAACCATTGAGAGTGTCCTGCAGCACGGAGTCCCTGCAGCTTCATCAGTCAGCGCTGGCACTGAAACGTTTCATACATTTTCTGTTTCGCTTAAACACTTGAAACACAGATCAAAACTAATGTGGAGTCTGATCTAGAATCTACGTGTATCACCTGTCTGTGTGTTCCTGTGCACAGGCCACTTCATGAACAGCTCAATGGATCTTGTTATTGTGGTGATCTCGGTATCAACACATCATCCGCTCATCATAATTAACTGTAGCTCAACAAATCCAGTGTGCAAACAACAGAACAGAGTCCAAACCTCGTCGTCTGAGAGGTTCTTCATCTTTATCTTTCTGCAGGTGTCTTTTGTTTTGCAGGTTGCATCTGATTCCTGGTTGGCAAAACACCCCAAATGGCTCATGTCTGAGGTTTATGAACCTCTTATCTCTCCTTTTAGTGAAAGTGGCTGCAGAATCTTTGGGCTTTTCTTGTACATGCTGTTATACAGGAAGTATATATACACGATGCTGTTTAGTGGATATTCGTTTACATTTAGTCTCAGGAAAGTTCTGCAGCCTCTCTCTCCTCTGATTTAAGGACATTTATTCTCAGTGCTCAAAATATCAGAAAGCAAAAGTCCAGTGAATCTAAAACTACGTGTGTCGCGTCTGAGTTCAGGTCTGGAGCTTTAAAGTAGCAGCTGCTGGTACAAACTACAACAACCGACTTCCTGTCTTCAGAACCCGTGCGTGCACCTGCAGAGCTTTAACAGGACGCTCTGATTGACCTGAACATCTGTACACACCTGTGGATGTGTGATGGCAAACGTGGTGAGCAGGTCCGTGAGGGCAGTGAGGTGTGGACTGTCTTCTGAGCCTGCGTAGTACGGGTGAGCCCGGTCCGTCCTCAGGACGTCTTTCAGAACGTTCCCACGGATAAAGTCCAGGTCCTCGGCGCTGACCCGGGCCGTCCACTCGCTCTTCAGCTGGTCATACTCCCTCGTCTTCCTCTTCATGTAGTCCATTCTCTCCTGTCCACTCAGTCCATCAGGGTAGACGTTCAGGAGGTACCGCCACACCACCTGCAAAGACACATTTATATCATTTCACATGAGAACGCATGACGTGTCATTTTAAATGAGCGTCGACAGAACTGAACGTCTCCTGACGACATGTTTCGTCTTCTGTTGTTGCTGAAAGTCTGGACACAATAATGCTGGATGTTGCTCAGACCATTGATGTTCAGTTTGCTGAGTTTTTGAGGTTCTATTGTTTGTTTACTTGTCTATTTGCTCCAACTAGCTTCGCTCCCTCTCGTGGACCACCCCTGCAGCTCTGAGGGTCTGCAGGACGTGGACTCGGCAGGTACCTTGCGCAGTGAAGGCTCCACACCCCCGTGGTAGATCCGCAGCCTGAGCTCCTCGGGTCGGGTCAGCTGGCCCTGCCCGTTGAGGTAACTGTGGAACTCTGCGTCACTCAGAGGCGGCTTGAAAGGTTTGATCTCCTCCCCATAAGACCAGCTGAAGGCCTGCTGGACTTTGGACAGGGTCCGGCCCACCTGAACACATGAAGCGCATGAGCAATGAGACCCTGAACCCCCAGAGAAGGTAAAACAGGAAGGTTGAAGAAGTGAAGGAACCTGGGACAGAAGAGACTGTGTGAAGGGAAGAGCTGCAGAGGCCAAAGACCTGGTCCTGTCTGCGATAAGCTGCTCGGAGCCGATCACGTCTTTGGGGCTTATGATGTCCCAGTCCTCCATCACCGGACCTGCAGTTCAACAAGAAGTGCTGCACTTAACCATCCACTCTTATTATCATCATGGCTATTTCTCTCAGTTTCTGCTCTGAAACAAGTTCTGCTCGCTCCTCCTGTCCATGCTGGACGTCAAGAGGCCGCTTCATTCTAACGTTTATCTGCAGATTACAGGAGGCCAGCTGCAGAAACGTCAACCTGCTGACAACATCTCCCAGGTGCTGCTCTCCTGAAGGTGTTTTAGTCACACTACATGTACATGTCACAGCACTGTCCACACTTCATGCTCTCTGTGTTCAGACATCCTGTTGCTTACTGTCTTCTGAAGGCTTCACGTCCATCTTGAGCTGCAGATGTGGTTTGGCTGCACTGACAAATGCAGCGTCCAGTTCCCAGTCAGACACCAAAGTCGTATACATCTCAGCGCCGCTCCGATCCCGAGACAGGTAACTGATCCCGAAACTCCTCTTCCTAATTTCACACACACACACACACACACACACACACACACACACACACACACACACACACACACACACACACACACACACACACACACACACACACACACACACACACACACTCTAGCTCCAGACAGC
>JAVQJL010048100.1:0-12715 GCA_036024295.1 Nannoperca obscura
CACACACACACACACACGTAAATATTTTTAATCCCCCCCCCCCCCCCCCCTCCCCTCGTCCTTTTGAGTTTGTATGCAGTGAGGTCCACTGAAAGGTAGAAGTTTAGGGGAATCTATGAGGAGCTGAGGCCAGAATCGGACTCAGCGCTGCCAGCATGAGCCTTGGAAGCAATGCAGGGAGCCTTGGAGCAGGGAATGGAATAGCAGGAGCAGTTGGAGCTATTCAGGGTCTCCTCTGTAATAACCTCCTGCAGGGTGTGTTGCTCCTCTACCTGGAAGATGTTTGGCTGTTCTCCTTGGTCCTCACAGATACTAAAGGAAAGGGAGGAGACATCCTTCAGTTAGATCAGTGACAGTGTTTAGTGTATACAGGTGTCTCATTCAAAAACCAAGTCAGTTTTCTTGATCCAAAAACATTTAGCTAACAAACATAAAAACAACTATATGGAGATATTTACAGTTATGCATAACATCAGACAAAGTGCTTTACTCTTAAAATTAAATCTTCAGAAACGTATTGTTACATTTAATTACAATTTGCTTGGAATTAGTCATTTAGGCAACATTTTGTAAAACAAGAACATGTTGATGTGATGGTATGATTATACTATTGCTAAATGATTATATTGAATTATTGTCCACTATGGAGTAGACCAGTGGAACAAAATCTATTATATAAAACTATTAGCACTAACTAAAAACTATAATTCAGATTTATTGATATATTTTCATTTTATTTTATAAGTGAAACAAAAATTATCATCAACATCAATCAGGCAAGATGCAATAATATAAAAACCTCCCCAGATCTGCTCTAAACTAGCAAAGAGGTAATGTTACCATACAGCAGCTCCATTGTATGGTTGTTTTCGTGCAACAGCAATGTCTGCTGCATTTATTTTGGCTATGGGGGGTGATTGTACTGGTTGCTTTTCTTAATCGTTTTAAATGAATTAACAGGATTTTGGATGCCATCTATACATTCAGGGCACCTCGCCGTTTTTATTCGTGGGTTAGTCATTTAGTTTGGGCATATCAGTTTCTATTGGAGTAGATCACTTTTACAACTTGCAGCAAAGCAGACGCTACCAGGTCAAACCACACGCACGGCCTCCTCATTTCATCCCCATATGGACAATATTAGATATTATTCTGGGATGCTAAGATCTCTTTTCCATGGAGGCACAGTAGACTTATCACAGCTCTGCAGGCTACCATGTGTAGGACAAATGTCATTCATGTGCTACATAACATTGGATCGGTGTTGCAGAAAGCTCTATCAATCAAATGCTTTCTAGTAGGTTGCAGGTAGTTACGGTTTGGGTTCAAGCCATGGATGGGATTAGGGCCAGTCAATATTGACCACGGAAGTGGAACTTTTGCACAGATTGAGAGAACTACCGTCTGTCTGGGGGAGTGAACAAAAGTTATCCCCCCTATCTATTACAGAGAAGGAAGCAGTGCAACTAATTCTCAAGCCAAAGAGCATCCAGTGCAATCACCCCTTTTGTAAAGAAACCAAAGTGCAGTACAAGCCGATCGTCTGCAAACTTAATAGATGCAAATAATACAAAATATACTGGTGAAAAATATGCTGTGACATCTGACAAAGTTGCAGAGAGGTGAATGGTTACAAGCTTAAAATGCATCTCTCTTCAATGTAAAAGCTGGTTTGGTGCTATTAAACCTGCAAACATCCGCTTTAAAAGAATTAAGTGAAAACTAGCAAGTTAAAAATACAAATATATACTTTTTTGCTTCATACAGAAGACAAGCTGTCAAGTAACACAGTCTCGTGCACTAAACAAGCCAATCACTCTTGGTGCCTCTTTTGCGAACAAATTAAGTTGAATATCACGGAGTGTTGTACAAAACATAAGATGAGGCCTTTCAAAGCTTACTCAAAAGGATACGCAGGCATTCAAAACAGTGAAAGTGACCTAGCTGTCAGTCAGGAAAGCTAGCCTCAAAAATGATAAACATGGCAGTTGACTAATCAAACAATAGTATTTAGTGAAATCCAAAATTTAAGAAAATCCAAAAAGATAAAAATCATTGCCACTGTACTATTAAGGTGTCGGGCATGTGAGAAATCAACCGTCTTGCATCATTGTCAAGGAACATTGTTTTGTTCCTGCTGCGTATTAATGAGTAAGACATGGGCTGACAGGCAGTGTTTGAGGGGGGGGAACCAAAAACCAGCCATGGGATGTAGAGTGAGTAAATCAACAAAACACAGCCAGGAACCAGAGGGACATTACGGGAATCTGGAGAACTTGAGTCAAAATATGGCTCCAAGCAATCACAAATTCTGTAAGAAAGAGGCACAGTTATAACAACAGCAACCTGGAGATGTTATGGTTTTTTTTTAAAAGATGTTAAATGAAGACCCATCTTGAATCTGCAGAGACTGTTGGGTTGTAATATAGGGTTCACAGTCAACAGTAAAATATACATATAGAGCAAATATCATTGTATAGTGAAACATGGAACTGAAACTGCTGAACAAACGGGCGCTGCTGACCATGCAGCTTTGATTAGACCAGAGGAAACTCCTTTCAACCTGCTAGCACCCAAAGCTTTATGTAACAGCACTGGCATATCTTGTGCACCAATTTCACAATGACGCACATAATATTCAATGGAATAATCAAACCATTTTTGTCAGCAGCCAGGGCAGGTGCCAAGTGATTAACATGTCTGCCAGCGCTTGATTATATAACCTAAAACCCTAAAAAACTGGGCAGATAAAAGAAGACATTGTAATCGTACAAGGAGCAGTAATCACATTTATCAGGCTGCTTCATAACTCGGGTGTGGCTGAACAAAGACCCAACAGCACAGGGTGTACTGTACTATTTGCAGTGCAGGTTGTTGGGTAACAGGCAGAGACTGTAGCTGGAAACACGATTATGAGAATGCAAAATCTTTGAATAAAATTAATTGTTTTGCAAACAAAAAAACGTTCAATATAATTTCACCTGACTGGAGTGGTTTGTACCACATGTACAGAAAATCTTGAAATTTAATATTTATAGAAATGGTTGTGTTTGTGGTCTCAAGGACCTACATGTTAGCCCTTTAACCAACCTGTCATAGATGAGCCCATCAATTCCCTGCTCTCTCAGCATCCTTCTGTTCTCGTGGTCGTTGTTGTCCTCTCCCCAGCTGAACACCACCAGGCCTTTTGACTTGGCATCCCCAATGTAGTTAAGGTTCTTTAGCAGCTCCTCAGTGTGGCCACTGATCCCCTAAAGGAGGATTGTAAAATTGTTTCATTTTGTTAAATTAACAATTTCGATAATATTTTTCGATAAATTGTTCAGTTTTAGTCCAAAACATTTAGCGTAATATTTCAAATCCCGCTGTTTTTGGAACTGTATTACAATTAAAACCCTTGTATCACTAAAACCAGCACTGAACTGATGGCTTTGCTTTAGCTGGTACGGGTGAGGAGTGCACTTCACATGCTAAATTCTGCCTTCCCATTGGATTGTCACGTATGTATGACATATTACATATTTGCCTTGGTTGTCTGTTACTTATAGATTAGTGCTTACAAAATGTAAATTACACACTGAATTGAGCTATATGTAGCATTTTTAAAACAATTAAGTGTGAAGCTACCTTTTCATTAAAAGTTATACAAAGTCTGGAAAATTCAGTGAATACATTGTGATAAATATTTGACTTTCTGCCACAACTGCTCACCAGAATATTCTCACTCTGGGCAAAGCTAATGGCGATCTGAGTGGTCTGGCAGCGGATGTCCATCAGCTCAGGATACCGCTGTGAAATTCCCTGAGTCAGGAAGAGGATGGGGTACTTGTTCTGCTTTTGACGCACCCTGAGGGCAATACATGAAAATATGTCAGCAGCAGTTAGACACAAACACAGTTTGCAGTAAACACAGCACCTGTTGACTGGCTGATTAGATTTTTCTTGAAAACTGAAAATTATGTTTTCAAAACGCTAAACTGACTGAAGCTGAATTAACATGGAATCTTTAAAAAAACAACTTGCATTGCGTATTTTCTGTTGATTTATGCTATTAATTAATTATTCAGAACATGCAAGCCAATAACTGCAATGCCGTGTTAAAGTTATTGTTTTCTGGATAGTGTGCTGTTTCTTCAGCCTGATCGAATCTGGGCATACTTTATCCTCGGTTGCCCACTGCGCTTACATAGTGCACACATCTGGGTCGAAGCACGAGAAAACAATGCGTCTTTTTCCGCCTTTCTGCAGAACACAGGACAGGATGACGTCGAGGAAGGTATTCATGTTGAAGTAGGATGATAGGTTGCCATCCCATGACCCATCCTGTCAATAAAAAGCATTTGTCAAGTTTATTATGAGAATACATTTTTATTTAACAATGAATTCTAAAATCAGTGACTCTTTGCAATACACAGTTGGAGTGAGTCAAAATAAAAATAGGGATATTCTTTATTCTACTGGGGAGCCACTAAGCCCCATTTATTGAGCCAATGATTGTGCCATTAAACCTATTGACTAAGTATACCCACCTTCATCTGGCAGATCCATTTGAGCTCAATGTTGAAGCCCACATGCTCAGGAATCGCTTGGAAGATCTGTACAAGATGTATGAAGGATGCTTTTAATTTTACTGCAACATTGACATGACAAAAGTAAGAAAGAATTGATGAACAAGCAATTACTTAACAGGTAATTCATGGTAATTTGGCAGACAGTACCATCAAACAGGTGGCAGGGAAGGCAGTTCCTAGTTTTTACCTTGTATCCATATATTTGTAAAGGTAAAGGGAACAGCACATACTGATTAAAGAAAGCTATTTAATAATCGTTATCATCATAAAGCCATTTACCTGTGAGAGTGAGGGGAATGGCTGATGCTCATCGATTTCATCTTCATCGTCCAGCAGATCTGAACAAACAAAACGCATCACTGTTACATCACACAAATAACCTGCTGACCTACTTTTACATCCAGCACTCAGACCTCACTTTGCTGTGACGTCAGCTGAGGTATACAAAGCAATGTGTTAAAAACTGAATTCATGCCAGTCTTTTAATTTACAGTTTGTTTGAGAATATACTGTATGCAAAAAGCACTTTTTTCCTGGTAGACAGTGGTCATGTAATGCAGATAGAAAAAACAGGACCAATCCATTTCAATACCTTTGTTAGCGTTTTCTTTCATCGCAGTGGCATGGGCAAGCTGTGCAACAAAACAAGCATACATAATGTGCACTATAATCAACACATCCTTACGTTACAACACTCCCTGTTGCTTGTTCAGTCAATTCACCTCAAGGCTAGTTTAAAAATCCTGCAATTATGTACACAGTTTTCCCAGTTATTGGGGTGGTTTGGGTGATTTCAGTTGTTTGTGTAAATTCCAGCTTTTAGTAATAACTAATTTTTGGGGGTATTTTGCCATTTGTAATTTGCGAGAACTACCCTTATACTATAATGCTTTGCCCAATTCCTCCTCAATTATTGCAAGGGATTAATTCCAGAAATGCTCCATTGGCTGATGGAAGACACAGTAACTGCTTAGCAGTTCCCATAAATCATTTCTTTTTTATTATCTGATTAATTTGGAAGATGTAAAATTCCTCAGTGTAGATGAAGCACTAAGCAACAGACACTTTGACTTTTCACAGCAGGAAAAGCACAGGTGTAACTACTAACAACATATGTCCACTTTCCCCTAAAGGATAATAAAGGTTTCTTGGGCGTATTACTCATGTGCATAGTTTTGACCATCATCCCAGGCTTGTACCTTCAGAAGCTGCAGCTGATCAAATGTCAGGTCTTTGACTGGCACCTCAATAAGCTCCAGAGAAGTCTTGTCATTTTTCTGTCAAGGGAATAAAAACAACTACATTGTTTTAAGTAGTGACAAATATTTGTTTACACTTACCCGTTTTCTAATTGAAGCTATCTAGGAGAATTGTGGGAATAGGACCACACCTTAATCACACCACATCCGGTGTCCCATGAATATCGCTCTCGCATTCTGCCGGCCCCCCCATCCTGTTTCTCTCTTAATGTTTCTTCCTCTGTTTCATCCATTGGAAGAACTTAAGAAGTTCCAGTTCACATTATTATTTTCCAATAAATCATTTAAACGTATCTTGTTGATGGTGTGGTCCTTGCTAGTGAAAAGTGGGTTAAATTCACAATTGGTTAATGGAAAACATCAACTCAAAAGTACAACAGGCCTTTATGTTACCTTCCTGGTGGATATGCAGCAGGTCAGATCATGGTATACAATGGGAACAGCGTCCTTGGAGAGGTGAACATCAAACTCTACATAGGCAGCACCCTACAAGTACACAATTGACCCATGATTAAGGCAAAAGTCATGCTAAAAGCAAACATTTACTCGCGCTTTAATCATCTGCTGAACTTACATGCTTGGCAGCGCTTTTAAATGAGGCTATTGTGTTCTCCCTGACTCTGTGGTGCCTGAAAAACACAAGTTAAAAAAGGTCTTTGTTGACAGGGATCAGATGCAGAAGTATTTAATTCACCCCTATTGACACACAATTCTTTGGTCTGCAAAGTATGCAAAAAATTCAATCCTATCCAAGTCGAAGACGGGTGCTATGACTCACTTGGCTGCATGGGTGCTGCCAGCTCCTCTGTGACCCACATCCAGAGCACCTCTTTTTTTCCAGTACTTGGTAAAGGAGGAGCTCATGTCACACTGCAGCCCCTGAATGGGCCGGATCACCAGGTAGTCCACTAGAACAGAGTAACAAAGTAGGTGCCATAAACATTGTGTGAACTGATACGCAAAGAAAGACTTTCAAATACAAATCATGCATTTCCCCCCCTTTCTATTGAATACAGTCACATCATCTTACCTCTGACTTTCCCGATGGTCTGTCTGGAATTTCGACCCATTATGGGAAGTGTGACTACACTGTTGTCCTTCCCGATCTCCAAAAAGGAGGAGGAGAGGAGGCAAGCTGTGCCCACATGTCCTGGATGAGTGTCCCCCTGGACTACATGCTCACCCAGATCCTCCTGTAAACAAGATCAGTCCAATCATAAGGCCTGATTTGTTCTTTCTTTTACTTCACTTTTTTTGTTAGTCAGGAATATTAATTGCATTGCTTATCAAGACATGGGTTTATCAGAGGCAGGATTACCTCAAAGAACTCAAAGGTGAGCTCTAGGTTGAATGGGTCCATGGTGTGGACAATGTATTCAGTCCACTGGCTGGGCTCCAATGCGTTCCCACATTCAGGCTGCGAGTGTCGCGACTTATAGCCATTGGCACTGATCACGCTGATTTGCAGAGTGGTGGCTATCTTGTGCCAAGATGAAGGGCCGGGTTCATCTTCCTCCTCGTCTTCCTCTTCCTCAACACCCTCTAATGTCAGCTTGATTCTGTAAAGGTAGGAAAAAATACAAGTAAATATGCAGATACGCTTGTATTTATATAAAAAAAGAATGCATGAAAACGGATAAAAAGTTAATTCATAACTTTTTCCTTTTAGCTTCTCTTATTATTACATCTGTATGCAGGTTTTCTGTTACACTTGGCTAACATGTCGGGTAATAGTAGCACTGCAATGATCCACTGATCCGTCTCGTTTCACTTTTTCTCTGTGGTGGTGTTAAATTCGACCTTGGCGTCACCCCCACCTGAAGCGAGACTTCTTGTATTTCTTCTTGGTGATGGACACTGGCGCCACCTTAGAATGGTGCAGACGCAGGCGGATCTCTGTCTGACACGTCAGCCACCCAGAGTCAACGCAGTTCACCCCGTCTGTAAAATGAGAGGACACACAGATGGGAAGCATCTGATGACAACGTACAACAACTCTGACCAGAGAACCCGGCAGGAGCAACAATAGCAGGAAGGAGACTTCCGTTTGTTTTGTTATAATGAATGAGCTCAAAGCCTCTGCTGTGCAAAACTGTGTGGTTAATAGAGAATTCAATTTCCCAGAGGGACTAAGCACACAGAAAGCCATTTCTATCTCAAAGATTTTAGATGCGTTAGGTCTGCATATGGTAATTAAGAGGAGAGCGTGCCTTAGTCGTGTGTTGTAAGTGGTGTCTTTATAGTTTTTTTTACTTACTGTGAATTCCAAATTGTCCATCATCAATATTCTGGTATGACGCTGCAATAAAACAAAGCAAATTAGAAACAGGACAAAAGAATCTCAAGCAGTACAAAAGCTGAGGTCAGATCAAACCAGAGCATTTCCTGTGTAACTACAGGAACATCTCAGATCTCACTTTGAAGTCTTAAAACAAGATGCCAAATTCAAGGCCCCATTGGTTTGCCCTGGATTTGACTTGCCTCAACTTTAAGAGAGCTGTCTGAGAAATAAAACACATTGTAATCCTAAAAGATCTTTAATGACATGTTATTAAGGTTAATTGAGCAGGCTATTTATGAAACTCAGAACTCAAACAAAACCCTTCACAACTGAATAAAAATAATAAATTCTAGTGTGGAAAATGGTTTAGTAGGATTTGCTAAAAGAAGAAAAAAAAACAAACAGGGATGGGGTGACAGGCTGGGGTCAATAAGGACATCAAGCTGGGTGCAGACATGGTTGTAACTATTGTGTGTTAGGCCAACACAATGGTGTTTTAACTAGAGCGTTGTACAATACCTAGTCATGACATTCACTGCACTGTAGTGTTTCCTCTATGGCTAGAGATAATTCCAGCAAGCGGCAAATGGTTCATTTTGACAGACGCTGCCCGAAACCACAAACACATTTTTTTGTTTTTGACGATCTCTGAAATACTAACCCTCTTCTTCAGTGGGATTAATGTTGAAGGGCAACTGTTATGTATAGTTCTAGGGCAGGGAGGGTTTGAGTATGAAACACGTTACCAAACCCAGTGCAATGTTTGTTGTTGTTCTATACCTGTGGGGCTCATCGTGCGGGGCTGCTGATGGGTCTCCCACATATTGACTATCACCTGACCGGGCCCATCTGCACTCTGCAATTCCAATGTTTGGTACAGTGTTAGGGTTTTCATGTCAGATATGTTGAACTACTGTTCGGTCTGCTCTCAAAGCCGCTTTTGGACCAGACTGTGAGAAAGGAATTAGAGCTGGTATAGTCACCAATCCCCTGCTAGGGCAGTCAGCCACCATGGGTTGAAACCTGAAAAGTGGATTTGTTAGTGAAGAAAAAAAAAAAAAAAACTTTCTTCAGTCATGTTACATTAAGCTGCTTTCTTCATCTGCAATAAATCCATCATTAATTATTGCAACAATAAGTTTGTAGTATCACATTTCGACATCTGTAGTTTACTTATATCATGACTATATCAAGACTTGAATACTGTCTACAATTAGGAAAAACATGGCCCATGAGTTTAAAAACTATATATATATATATAGTTTTTAGTCAAATAGTCAACCTCTTTAACCTTTCATGAACTGTCAAAGGCCAATAACAAATTTCAGCTCCCAGGAACTTTGAGCCTGTGCAATGTTCAAAGTAAGGCGTCTCACAAATAACACAGTACAAACAGAGGGAAGTTGAGTCAGAACGCCACCTTTGACATAAAAACAACAACAACAACAACAACAAAAAAAACTATGACAGACCAGTCCGATGAGAGAAGATACAGCGATGTTTTTCAGAGAAGTGTCTGACACATTCTTGTCTCTTTCTTTTCCAGGGAAATGTGATGCCTGGGCTGTTTGTGTACATCTATATAAGGAGGGGACTTAGCAGAGGCTCACTTGGAAGCCAGCTGGCAGTTTGCCCAGGGCTGGATATGCCACAACACTGACCTAAGGCTGTTTCTAAGGGCAGCACAGATGTAGGCAAGGTGATACACAAATCTTGAATGTGACCCTAGCTTAAACTGTGGCAAATCTAGTGCTTTCTAACACGCTCTTTCAGAATCAGCAGAACAAACAAGCTAATAGAACCTGTTTCTCCCCTTCCTGCTGATGAGCTGAAAGCCATTAAGTGACAGAAAACCTGAAATCATCACATCACAGAACATGCAACAATACCTTGACATTGGCTTTAAAATTAACAACATTCATCTTTTTAAGAAGTAATAGCCAAAAATTGCTTTCAAATGAGTATCTATAACATCTATAAACAATTTAATCTGCAATTCTTAAGGGTACACCACTATACAGACAGGAGACTCTGCTCACCTTTGACTCCAGAAAGAAGCCTTTGAAATAGCGGTACATGGAAACAACTCCTCTAGGTACAGTGACTGTTGTCGTCCATGTATTCCTGTCAGGGAGTCAAAGTACACATTCATGTTAGAAGGACCAAATAGTCAAATAAAAGTAGACCACGTTTTGCATGTCACCTAGTAGAGAAAAACTACACGCTGACATATGTTAACCAGCAAGTTTTTAATGAGTGAAGCATTACACAATGTTTAACATACCCATCATTCCTGTCAGGGTGAAGGGTTACAGCCTTTTGATGGCTCCAGCTTCCCAGGGATTCACAGCTGCCAACCACGACAATCACCTCCCCTGAAAATGTTCAAATTGGCCTTTTACCTGATGTAACTTCAACAAAAATGATACAAACATATACGGCTGACATTTATAACAACCTTAGCAGTTTGAACCTCAATATTTTCATGTAAACATGTTTGATGTTTACTTGTACAAAGAAATGCTGACACAAATCACCTTACATGTTACATCCTGTGTCTAATAAATATGCACAAACTTGGATTTGAATTTTCACTATCCTATCCCTAACCGAACTAAACTGTGTGGAAGTGTGTTTATATACACACACATTACGACTCCGTGAAGTATTTCAATGTTTGGCGATAGTATAATCTTTTTGCAATATTATACATCACAAATAGATAATCTATGAAAAAAGCAAATAACATTGTATTACAAAACCTTTAACTACACATCAACTTCTGAGTGTGGGTCAAAGGTCATATCGCCTCTTTGTTGATCTTTAGTTGTGTCTGCAGTCACGTTTAACCGCCATACCTGGGGACGTTTCTCCTCTGACAGCCAAAGTCACCTGAGTGGTCTCCATAGTCGGCACGGACACAGAGAACGATTGGTGGCAGAAATAAGCTGAAAAACATCCAAACGCTTTTAAACAAACGGTCTTGTTTCCTAACTGGCCGTCAAAAAAAAATGTACGCGATGTACGGAAGCACCGTACAAGTACTACTGCTGGCGGTGTTGATAAGCTAAACTGAAGCTCGTCTACGAACGTTAGCTAGCTAACGTCCTGTGAATAGCATCGTTGGTACAAAATACTTTCAAAAGAACTGCGCAAGAGGAAACCATGGCCATAACAGCTACCTTCTTGATTTTTGGCAGCTACGAAAATGGAGAGTTCACAGTGAACCAGGTTCGCGTATCCCGCAGAGAGGCATCGGTCGGAGCGAAAGAAAATCTGACCAGCCGGTCCAACCGCTACTAATTGCCGCCCTGTTTATCAAACAGCGACTCGATATTACACTAAACTGAAAAACGTGTAAAAGATAACATCTGGCGTAACTCCGTAATTGCAAAACTGCTCAAATTCCCGAAGGACACAAACATGATCATACCATGAGTATCTAACGTCAAATAGCACGGCAGTGATAGATTGAAGCCAAACTACTTGAACGGTTTAGCTAACAACAAACATGAGCGAGCGTCAAGTTGTACAAAATGAAAGATAAGACTTCCTGCTAATACTTTCAAAGTAAAACATGGATTGCCCAACATAATTTGATTTACATTTACATTTAGGCATTTAGCAAACGCTTTTATCCAAAGCGACTTCCAAATAAGAGCTTTACATAAAGTGCATAGAACCATGATTGAAAACAACAAGATGTCTCATTAAACTTGTAAGGGCTGGTGATGAATCACAAGTGCTATAAGTAAGTAAGAATCAAAATGCATCAAAGAACTTTATTGCTTTATTCTCATTGGATGTAGTGAAATTGTAAATTAGTCATGGTAGAATTTGGAGAAAACAACTATGTGGATTGAAATCTTCCTAAAGATAGCCATAACTTGACATAACGTAATGTAAGATGCTAAAAGGGGACTCCAATGTATTTTCAAATACATTACTGTAACTTATACAACAAAAATTAGGTCAGCTCTTGGCACATATTAATGTTGGGTAATGTTTAATGACCCAGGGAGGAGTTTACATAGCCTCCTATGTTTAAGCAGATATTAAACAGGCTGGGTTTCAAAGGCTAATATTTGTTAGACTACAATTTTTCAAATTTTACTGTTTTAGTCTTCTATAAATAAATCTGCACTAGGGCTATTTCCCAAATGTCTTTAAAATTGCAGATTCGTCTCAGATACAACACTTATAATTGGAATTTCAAATGCTTCGTCTACTTTTGCAGGTATTTGGCACTTTTATTTTGAATGTATCGTTTTCATATGTCGCGTTGTGTTTTGGCTTCCGCTGGCTGCTTGACGAAGCTGGTTCACACCGCCCTGCTCCGGATCTGTGGTCTGTCGGCTGTTGCATTAATGTCCTATCAGAAACATAAACAAACATAAACATAAACAAACATAAAGCAAACGGGAAAACAGATTTTTTTTATTCTCCAAATATCGTGCTGCCATGAAGTTAGAGGAAGTGATGACTGTAAAAACGATGCAATTCAAATCTTTTGGATATGTTTTTAGCACAAACACCCCACACGTAGCCTACTATTTTGCTGCAGTGTGAGTTGCTGAAGTAAAATAGCAGTAATAAATACATTA
>JAVQJL010048106.1:0-36331 GCA_036024295.1 Nannoperca obscura
ATGTCTTGACTCTATTTTCTATTCATTTCACAACGTATGGTGGTGAATAAGTGTGACTTTTCATGGAAAACACAAAATTGTTTGGGTGACCCCAAACTTTTGAACGGTAGTGTAGTTCCCTTCACAGTTTTAAAAGCATCACTACCTGTAAACTCTGAGCTCCACTTACCTCACTGTTCACTACTGTTCTGGTGAACATGTGATGACATGTTTACTGTGGAAAGAAGCAGAAGATGGTTTCACAACATCCCGTTTACTGTGGATGATGCCTGAGAATGAACGTGGTGAACAGGATGCATCACGGTGGATGATGGGGGGGGGGGGCTTTGTCACGACCCACAGGTTGTTAGTACAGAGCCCTCCTCCGTCTTTAACAATAGATTGTGGACTGGAGAGGAGAGGCAGCGTGACACACAATAGTGGATTTGCCCCCCCGACCAGCATAACGAGGCTAAGCCTGTTAATGAGCCGCCGCAGAGGCACGAGCCTCGTGTCTATGATGGAATGTGCCGTTGTCACCTCTTGATTTAGATTTTCTGTATCTCCGTTTCTGATTGGCTCGCAGGCACATGGTGCAATCGTTATGTTGGTGCTCCAGTTCATCCCAAAGGTGATGGACAGGTTCCAGCTCAGGGCTCAGTGTGGATCCCTAACTTATCAGCACTTCACTGAGTATGTCTCACATTGTGATGATCGTCTAAGGGGTTTGAGGCTCAGGATCTAGTGTTGAGGGGGTGAGTGCATCTCCACACTGGTCTCCATTGTCACGTTCACACTTCAGTACCATCAGAGCAGTCTGGGATGAAAGTAGATCATTTAGTTTTCACCACAAGACTAATCAAAACAAGTGTGAGCTAAAAGTAGCTCTGTGGATCAGTGGCTCCAGCCGTAACTTAACCCCCCAGTAGCCTAATCCACCCAGACTCCACACCCCAACCCTCTGAGCCAATCACGCGCAGGCTGCAAGAAGCTGGTTAGACAAGAAATGCTTCCAGGTGCAGTGCCACTAATGGCCACCAAGTGCAAACAGGTTGTACTGAAGTCAGTTCAGAAAGTCCCAAAGGCACGAGGCTGTAACAGTAACACTGTGAAACGTGTGGATCATCAGCATGACATCACATTATAACGTTCTGTATGTGAAGAACACACCTCACCCCCCGACATCCTCTGCAGCACGTACACCTGGAGTGAGGACAGACTAGAGAAACCTCTTGCTCTCCATGATCGTTGTCCTCTGCACAACACGAAGAGGAGCAGCTGAAGTGGGGCGGCACTGAGTTTTGATAAGCACTGATTCAGAGTCAGTGATGACTGCCTTTGTCTGCGTCTCGCCTCACTAAGTTGCGGCAGATGACTGCTGAGGTTTGACTTGCACAGGGATTAGATGCGTTGACACTGGCCCGCTGCTCGCCTTTGTCCCCCAGAACAAACCGGGTGCTCCGTCACCCGGCCCAGCAGCTGCCGTCTGCTGACACGAGCCTTTGTTGCCGAGGGCCCTCAGCCGGGCCGGGGCCACCGGGGGCCGCCACCCTCGCTCCTCATTGTCTGAATAAGATGCACGCGTGGGCTTCTCTTATTTCTCCACTGCAGTTTGTGCAGTCGCTCATACGTGTTGTCGCTCGGCAGTTTATTGCTGACATGGAAACAGCGTGGTTACTCACGGGCGGGGCACTCGGCTCTGGTTTCAAGTGGTTGTAGATGTGGTCGCCATGGCGATGATGCCACAGAGTTACCACAGTGATTTGTTAAGTTTGAACAAGGGATTGTGGGAGGTCAGACTGAGATGCCTGGGAGTTAATGTTTGTTTGTTTCAATGAAGTTGAAATACACTGAAATATAGTGTGATGGCAAATAAGAAGAGAGCGATCTGAGCCTTTACGTTTCAGGCTGCTCGCTGACAAGAACAAACAAATAACTGTTCTTGAATGAGACAATTATATAATATTTTCACTGTCTATCCATGCCAGCTGCAGGACCGAATGAGAAAACACACACACACACACACACACACCTACCTCAAGCTCTTTATTCTGCTCGTGCACCGTCATGAAACAGTATTTTGGTGACTAAATAAAAAAAGAAAGAAAAAAGTGCACTAAAATATGAAGAAATATTATAAAGTTATATGTTTTTTTGAAAATAAAGAGCTCCACAGTTTGTTTCCCCACTCCCTCTTGCACCAGGTGAGCATTGTGGGTAAATAAAGACATAAGGACATTATGGACAAACAGCCATCACCGTAACAGATAGATGAAGACAGCAGTGTTAAAGGGGCTTTAGATTTACATTCTTTCTTTTGTGTCTGTTTCTTTGTGTTTCTTCCTTCTCCTCCTCCACCTGGTGATGAAGCCGGTGATATACGCCTTAGAACTGGTTTATTTGCGGCAGATGGAGGTTTTCCAGCCTGAGGTTCCCCGCTGGGTCGGTCTGTAGCAGCAGCTCCCGCCCTGTTGGTGGTAATGTCCAAAGACAGTAACAGCAACGGGCAGCTGCACCTGTGATCTGCTCAAGAGCCGGACTAACTCATGGGCTTCTGTGGCTTTGTTGCTTTTTGATGTCGCAGGACGGAGCCGGCTGGAAAGCGTTTTCTACTCTTAAGTGCCTGAAAGATCTGTGACATCCAATCAGAGAGATAATAGTGGAACACAAATCTGTTTGGTAAATGACTTTGTGAGAGACAGATTGTGATTTTGGGTTGTCCAGATTGACATGGTTCTGTTTTGGAAAAGATGTGTTTCACATGTCAACCAAGGTGTAATGTAAGTTTAGTGCAGAGGTTTTATATACACTGACACCGATCAGTCAGCCGCAGTTTTACATTTAAATGAAGTCTTTTCTTTTTCCAACTTGTTAAATGTGAGGATTTATTACTTTTTGCATTTCTTTGTTGGTCAAACAAAAAAAAAGAAGACATTTGTAGACTCGGATCCCTCTGGGCTCAGGGAGCCTGTGATGTGCATTTAGTCACTATTTTATAACACGTGAGACTAAATAATTAATTTAATAATCTGGAAAATTATGAACACACAAGTCGGCTGGGCATCCTTGATGGAACCTGTTATTGAATCCAGATGTTTGGAGAGATAAGAGGAGGAGGAGGAGTAGGAGGGGACAGTCAGACTGCAGGGTGGGGGGGTGCAGTGTTTGCTAGCGGATGAGCCATCGCCATGGACTAGCCTCCTCACCAGCTCGTAAGTACCTCTCGCCCCGACCCCGAGCCCCCGTCACGCCGCGGCACACCCGGTCAGTGTGAGGCAGAGGAGGCAGACGGGTGAAAGAGGAGCAGATCGAGTGTTTTGTTGTGATGATGAGGAGAAGGAGGTGGTGGTGGCGCCGGTGGAGGAGACATGGGTGGAGGGGGATGGGCTGGGCTTTGTCGGTGCAGGCAGATGCATGCAGAGTCATTCAGAGCAAATACAATTCAGACCGTCGGCTCCAGCCTCCTCGTGTGTGTGTTGGTATGTATACAAGGTGGCAGCTTGGACAGCAGGTGTGTGTGTGTGTGAGATCGCAGCAGCGTTGCGTTGATGATGTTGCGCTCCGCCCCTCCATTTACTGCCACGTCCTCACTGCTGTGCTGCAGAGACGTGCAGCCTTCAGCTCACGCCTGCATGCACACACACAAACACATGCAGACCCCCCCACAGTTATTGCAGTCAGCAGCGTGATGTGTTTGTTTGAGGCGTAGTTTGCAAAGAGATGGTTCTTGTAAAAGCCACCTGTAGACAAGGTAACAATACGCTTTGCATTATGTCATGAAAGCCAGCATGCACAAGACATTACAGTGCACGATATCTTTGAGATAATGTAGAAACAGTTTGGTTGTTACAGTTTATCCACCAGCTGACACGTTTATTATTAACATATCAGCCTCATAACTGTAGTATTGGTTGAGCTGAGAAAGAGAAATGTTGTCAGTGTGAATCTATATTTATAGAAAACTGAAACTGCACTGCTGTCACAATCAGAAAGACATACCTGCAACATATTCGTCCTGCAGACAACGCAGGCAGTCTGAACTCTGCATCTATCAATACACACACACACACACACACACACACACACTGGGAGGATGCTCTCTCCGCCTGCAGTCACATGACAATGCAGCTTCACCCTCTTTGCATTGTGCTGGTCTGTGCAGGAGAATGAACTGATGTAGGTCACTGACCTGAGAGCGGAGCTGGAATGCGCTCTCTCTCTCCCAGACAACAGCCAGCTCTCAGTCAGATGTAGGTCAGCCCGTCGCTCCTGTTGTGTCACACGTGAGAACGATGATGGGTGCATGATGGGAGTGACTCTCACTGTGGACGGCCAGGCTCGACCTCTCTGCACTGTGAGGGAACGTTGTGTTCACGTGCATCCCAAAGCGTCTCAGTCCTGATGATGTTCCTCCTGAATGACACACGGCAGCGTTTGAAAAGTGAAAAGAAGGTCCAACGTTGCCGGCATCATTAGCAGAGACGTGTTATGATGCCGTCGTGCTGAACCGTGTTCGTATGGACAGAGGTGGAGGGGGAGATGAACAGGGTCATTGTCAAAATGTACAGATTCCTACTGATGTTTTCAACTGTAACTGCATCTGAGTGCCGACTCTGCAACATTTTAGGGCCTTACTGAATAAATCTGGTGTTAGAATATATTATAAGTTGCTAGTCCATCTGACTTCCTGTCTGTGGCTCTCAGCTCACTGGTTCCCACTGAAAATATATAAACTGTAAATATATACTTTATAAATACATAGTGTCATATCCTAAAACAGCAGGACACTCACGACACCTTCTGTAACTTAACATTTTGTCTGTCCGCAGGGTGAGGAAGCTGAAGGAGACGCTGGTGACGGTGCAGCAGCTCGATAAGAACATGAGCAACCTGCGGACGTGGCTGTCTCGCATCGAGGCGGAGCTAGCCAAGCCGGTGGTCTACAGCGTCTGCCACGGCGACGAGATCCAGAGGAAGCTGGCTGAGCAGCAGGTGGGCTCGTTGTTGTTGTAGATGTTTGAGCTGCATGACGGTGTGTACCAAGTTTCAAACCGGCCCAAAGTGGAGCTTTGTTTAGTTTAGTCAAGTCAGCTGCACCTCATTTTTAACAGACGGCCTGCGTTACGAACTGGGGGAGAGCTGGAACCACATGGGCATGTTACTAGACAGTGAGGGTCTACTATCACAATGCATTATGGGATTGTAGGATCTAGGTTTTTGGAGGTTTGCACATTCTATGGCCCAAAAAGTTAGGATATCATCAGCATCTCTCTTCACTGGAGTAAGTTTCACCCCTTTGAAGTGAGCTCAGTTTGTGGTTCAGTGTTAAATGAATTCAGAAACTGGCACAGTGTTGTGTTACAGTGATAAAGCATTGTGGATTTGCTACACATACCTCCGTCTCACTCCTGCATCACCACAGTGGCTGAAGCGAATTGGTTTTTGCCGTATTTAGAGCTATTCACCAAACCGACGGGAAAAAGGGACATCTCAGGAATAAAGGTAAAATAATTCAGACATAACGGGAGACTCTTTGTGGAGGAACAACCAAAGGTATTGCTAAAAGAAAAATAACAAATGAAAATAAGGAAGGGCTCGTCTCACCTCACATCTTTTCATATAACTGAGCTCGGACACCTTCCAGATAACAAAAAGGGCTTAAAAAGCTGCTCTGCGATGGCACAGGGCAGAATGGAGACTGCACTGTGAGGGGGGGAAACCGTGGGGCACTTTGAGGGGGTTTTAGGGCAGGAAGTACCCGCTAAAGACGCATGCCTGCTTTTAAAACCTTTATGTTATGACCACCCCATAGTGGTCTGCAGCACAAGAACAGAAGAGCAGAGTAATGTGTGCTGCAAAGTAAAATCTCAGCGAGCTGCAGGAAGAAGGGGTATTTGTGAAGGAGGAAGCTGTCACACTGGGCTGAGAGACGGTAAATGCACTGAGAGGCAGGCATCAGCTGGCGGCCACAAATAAAGGAAATGGACTTCAGCCTGTTAAGTCCATTTGTCGTCTGCCATACTACTACTTTACTGAAAGGAGAAAAGTTTCTGTTGTGAGAGGAAGCGGAGGGATGGAAAGGTTCAGAAAGCCTTTTTACACAGCACGTCACGAGCAAACGTCAACAGAGTCGCCGGCCACACTGTTTCATCACACGTATTTAAGACCTGTTCCACGTGTAAGATGCTAACATGCATTCCTAAGAACATTTGACTGCTAAAGTCTCTTTCTGACGGCAGGTTCATTATAAATGAACCCTGCAGCGAATGAGATAAATGGCAGATCTGATGTTTCTAAATGACATGTGAATAAAGTGGTGTAGAAATGGCGCTCTATGTGAAAGGACCTCATAAATAAAAGGATCAACTGAAGCCACAGATTTTAGATTATTTAGTATTTTTGCAGTGTTGAAATGTCACTTTGTGGCAGAAATTGTTAGTGATTGCAATGAAACTGGCACAATGAGGCACAACATGAGGCTTCGTACCCAAGCGCTCCTCTGACACGTCTGAACCATGTATCTGAACAGCTTTCTGGGTTTGTGAACAGGCTCGCGTTGCATGCACAATGTCATCGATTGCATTAAAACATAGGAAATGACTGCATGTGACCCAGAACCTGCAGGGGCTGCTAATGCACACAGGGTCCTGGAGAGTTTGGATATCTCTTGTTCTAGTTGTATGATGGATTTTGTGGTCAGAGTGCAGAGGAGGCTGACCGTCGCTCATATGCTCACTGATAATGTCTTCCAAATCATTTTTTTCTCGTTTCAAAATACTTGTGACACGAGTGACAGAAGTAAAAAAAAAAACACAAGTGGATTTAAGCTGCCTGTCGGAGTTTGGACGTGTCTGAGGAATAAAATGTTTCGTGAAAGAGACGTGACAAACGCACAGAACAGGAGGAGGAAGAAAACAAGAGCGACTTGGTGAAAGTGAGGAAGAAAAGGCTGCAGCTCTCTCCATTAGTGCAAGAGGGACGGCTGAAATGACTCCTGTGTGGATGGGCTCTTTAAGCTTTCAGCTGTCACCATGGCAACCCAGAGAGTGGTAACTTTGAACAAACAAGAGCCGACAAAAGTGGTGTCAGGCTTCAGAGGGAGTTAACATGCTGACACACACACACACACACACCTTTTTGAAATCTTAGTTTGACAAAAAGAAAGTCTTAACTCGAGGTCCACTCTCCAGATTCTCCAGTGACCTTCATCAGAGCGTGGAGATGATGTGTCCGGTGCTCTCTGGTGTCAGATGTTGATCTTCCTCCAGCTGTCTGTCAACCGACAACTGACTTGTCTCCATGACGACATGCAAACTCCATCTGCTATAAAACTGAAATGCGGTTGAATGTTTCGGGGAAACGCTAACGGCTAAAAGCTAATAACTTTGCCAGACACTTGTTGACGAGGCTGTTTTAACTGCTGCTGCTGTTAAAAATGCATGTTTCACTCAGGAACAAACACTTTCTGAACCCAAATTAAACCTTGATCGTCCTCCAAACATATTGTTGTGTTGATACGTAATGTGAGTCCATGTGAGTCCATGTGACCTCCACTGATAAGGTTGGTGCTGTTGGTGCTGTTGGACCTGCAGGACCTGCAGCGAGACATCGAACAGCACACGGACAGCGTGACGTCAGTGCTGACACTCTGCGACGTCCTCCTCCACGATGCCGACGCCTGTGGCAGCGACTCGGAGAACGACTCCATCCAGCAGACCACCCGCAGCCTGGACCGACGCTGGAGGAACATCTGCGCCATGTCCATGGAGCGGAGGATGAGGTGGGTTGTAAGGCTTCATTTTTTACAGGAATCTCATTGAGTCAGGTCGTTATTAATATCTTTAAACAGATATCTGAATAGCAATGCAGAATCTGTAAGCAAGGGACACGGTTTTTGGTATCAGGAAGAGGACATTTTGCCTCCAGAGGATAAACTGCCTGCAGACGATAGCCGATGACTCCAGAGAGTGAGTCATTATAGCAAAATAAGACCTGACTCCAACACAAAGTAAACTTAATAGATATCAATGAATGTGAAATGTATTAGCTGCTCCCAGGCTGCTCGTGTCACACAAAACAATGACAAGGTGAAATGATGCCTCCTTGTTGTTGTCAGGATCGAGGAGACCTGGCGCCTCTGGTGTAAGTTCCTGGACGACTACTCTCGCTTTGAAGACTGGCTGACGACCGCTGAGCTCACGGCGGCGAGCCCAGACTCTGCAGACGTCCTCTACACCAGCGCCAAGGAGGAGCTCAAGAAGTTCGAGGTCAGCAGACGAGTCTCTCTCTCGGTCTTCTTTCACTTTGTCAGAATACTTGAACAGGAGGATCAGTTACAGGTTGTTTCTCTGACTTTCAGGCAGCGTTTAGGTCGTCTGAATCCTCATTACACCTGAAAATAGGTGCTAAAAGATTTGATGTTTGTCCTGATGATGCTGCTACAGGAGTTTATCTAGTATATACAAGTATATTTCAGTATATTTCGGACCTGAGGGGGGCGCTAACAGTGTACAAGAGCCATCCTCTTGGGAGCATGCATGTTACTTTAATGACACACTGCCCGTTAGATTTAGATTTCTCTTGTGTTTGCGGTGATGTTTTGAGCAGGGAAGGGGAAGGGTTTCGAGAATGACCAAAAATATAAGGATTCATCCTCTGGGTACCATGAATATTCTAATATAATAAAATCTAATGCAAATCTGTCCTGCAACATCTTGCTCTGGACAAAGTGTTCTGTAGGCAAGGTTGGACAACAGTTTTGTTTTCTTTAAGTCCCTCAAGGCAAATGTTTGATTTGATATTTTGGGCTGTAAAACGTGTCTTCCTGCAGCTCAGGAAGGAGAAGTTCTGCTTCGTGAGTTCAGTTTCAGGATCAGGAGTCCTGCTGCGCTGAGACACTGCGCTAACCTTTGAGGTGCCGGTCTGGATTAGGATCACAGATTAGTGTCCGTTAATCTGGACTCTGCCAAAGTACCCTCATCTCCACGACAACAGGGATCCTGTGTTGATTGTGTTGCTTATTAAAGACACTTGATCCTGTGGAGAACTAGTGACCTACATCCTGACGCTCGGTGGCGTGTAATGGAAGCTATGGGAGGATGTAGGTTCAAGTCCATAAAGTGACTGGAAAAGGTTGTTAATCCTCCTGAGCAGCTGCTAGTGGAGGCCTGTTGTGTGCTTTGGGTAGTTTTAACTTGACTTTATTTAAATGTTTGACAAGTTTGTGTTGATTTTATTGATCTTTTCATCCTTCCTCCCCAAAACGCTTTCTGTTCTGTTCTCCACTCAGGCGTTCCAGCGGCAGGTTCATGAGCGTCTGACTCAGCTGGAGCTGGTCAACAAACAGTACCGCCGCCTGGCCCGGGAGAACCGAACCGACGCCGCCAGCAAGCTCAAAGTCATGGTCCACGAGGGGAACCAGAGGTGGGACGGCCTGCAGAAGAGGGTGGCTGCTGTTCTCCGCAGACTCAAGGTGAGACGGCGTGGGTCCTTTCCTCATAAATCATGTCTTAAATCGCAGCATCGCAGCCAATAAATCGATGGAGACTTAGAAAGAAACCTCATTACCCCAAAACACCCAAACCTGCACACGACAGCAGAGGAAGTGAAATAAACAGAAAGGAGTAAGATCACAATCAGAAGGCAAACATCAGCATGTCTGAAACCCTCCCGGAGGATCTGCACAGCTGTAAGCCGTCAGGATTTAGGTCACCTCTCAGACGGTGGCGAGGCACGGGGTGCCACGTTGGCGGGAAGCCGTCTTCATGGCGGCATGTGGCGCTGAGCAGATGGAAGGACGGCCGTGTTGCTTTATAAAGACTGCATGTAATCAAAGAAGTCATCTGGTTGGTGCTGGTTGATCTCTGCAGGCTCAGTCCCTGTAAGCCATCTTCACATCCCAGGGACGAGCAGCAGAGCGGGGTCAGCGCTGCTTCATGGCAAATATGTGGTTAATACACAGATCGGACAGAAGGACATGTTTCATGATGCTAAGACAGAATTCAGCTCCTGTTGACTTCATGTGGCAACAACAATTTTTTAGCCTCTTTGGAGAGAAACCATCTTTTGGTTTAAATTTTTAAACACTTCATCTGCTCGAATTAGAAATAAAACTGGCACTTTAGTGCCACCATGTTGCATTTCTGGCTCCTGTATTCAAGAAGGTTTTCAGTAGGTTTCCATCCAGTGTTTGTCCATTAAACCCAGAGAGACAAATTATTACTGCTGATAAAGTTTGAAACAGAACCTCAAGTCACAAAACACAACTTCATGTCAAGAGTTCATCCAGCTGACATCATACCACCAACGAACCAAACTAAACACATCCGAAGCAGCAAATCAAATATACATACAGACTACAACTAGGATGGTAAATTTACACACAGTTTCCATGCTGCTAGAATGAACCTGCAGCTTATCTGACCTCGTCTGTGAGGAGCAGTTCCCTACATGAACCCTATGGATGGGGGTGCACAGCATCACCTACGTACACAAATCTAAATACCACTACAGGTCTCAGAACAGCATCTTAACACTGATGTGCATCCTCGGCTCTGTCTCCTGCAGCACTTCACCTCTCAGAGAGAAGACTTTGAAGGAACTCGTGAGGCGATCCTGGTCTGGCTGACGGAGATGGACCTCCAGCTCACCAACGTGGAGCACTTCTCCGAGAGCGATATCGAAGACAAGATGAGACAGCTCGACGTAAGTCTGCTCCCACTGACAGGTTACCTGCTATATGTCCTAACTACGTGACCAACGTGTCCCTGCCGTCACCCTCTGCAGGGCTTCCAGCAGGAAATCACCCTGAACACCAACAAGATCGACGCCCTGATCGTGTTCGGGGAGAACCTGATCCAGAAGAGCGCTCCTCTGGACGCCGTGCTGATCGAGGACGAGCTGGAGGAACTGCACTCCTACTGCCAGGAGGTGTTCGGCAGAGTGGCTCGCTTCCACCACCGCCTCGTCAACAGATGCCCGGTCAGTCCTGCACACAGGGGGAACTTACATTTATTGTTATGTGCCTGGCAGGGCAGGTCTGTTTTGTCCTTCTGTCCTTTCAGGAACCACAGTTGACATGTATCCATGGTTACAGTGTAATTAAGTCTGTTTACTCAATCACTACTTCATTTCTTTGTCTTCTTCAATCTTTGTAAGGTTCTGGAGGAGGAGAGGGAGCTGTCGGACCGCGACACGGACCTGGACGACACACCTGATCTGACCAACGGGACTTCCTGGAGGGAGGTGAGGAAGCAGCAGGAGGAGGTGGAGGAGGAGGTTCCAGCTGCAGGTGGAGGCTCAGCTGGACGGCAGGCCATGTGCCACCTCCTGGTGCCCCCTCTGGAGCGGTCGGGACGGGAGACCCCCGTCAGCGTGGACTCCATCCCGCTGGAGTGGGACCACACTGTCGACGTGGGGGGGTCGTCGTCACATGAGGACGACGAGGAGGCCACCTTCTTCAGCGCCCTTTCAGGTAACAACAGCACTTTATTTCCTCTTAGATACTGGAAGTGATCAATGTCCCAGCTTCCTCTCAGTGTTCATCTCATCATCATGGTGTGGTGCAGTCCAGGAACTCAGCTCTCCAGAACCTGACAGCTGCCTGCTGGAAGGATTTGTTTATCCAGCCCAGACGACAATAAGCAATGTTGTGAATTTAGATCTCAGAGCGTCCTTGAACGCAGCACCAAGGAGTCCAAGACAATCAATGTAAACGTTTGCTGTGACTTCCAGACTGAAGTGAAATGAAGAGACTAAGGACGGCCGTGAATGTTTAAGGGTCTACAATAATGCCAAATAATAGTGTCACGCTGCAGTTATAAAACTACAGGTACCGTGTTTATTAAAGAAGACGTCTGGTGAAAAGACCAAGTCAGAAAGTAGAGACGGACCAACATGTGTTGACAATAATGAAAATATTAAACTGCACCAGCCTTATTCCAAAGTCCTTCTCACTTTAATTGGATTTTAGTTGTCAGTTCACCCGTGCAGATCACAGCTGATTCTTTATCCTGAAACGGCTCCATGACCCCGTTGACCTCCACTCTCTCTTACAGATGTGAAGGTCACAGAGAGCTCAGAGTCGTTTGTTAAAGCGACTGTGAGGGCAGTGAAAGCAGCCTCGGGTAGGCACTCTGCCTCCTGCATGTGTGCTTTCTGAGCGTCACCCTCGTCTCCTAGCAACCCCCCCCCCGTCCCTCATCTAATCCACACCTTGTTTTATGTTTTACTTACTCTGCACCATTCGTACCTTCAGATGTGACTTTGCTCCACTGCAACTGATCACTTTAAAAATGAAAACATGAAACCTGCATGATGTGCAACGGCTGTTGTTACCTTTGGATGTTTTTGCATGTATTTCAGATACTTTACTCTTGTGCATGCGTCAAATGTTTTTTTTTAATGTCTTATCTTTTTGGTTTTGCCCCTCTCTCCATTTCTTCCTCCTTCTGTATTTGACATACATTTTGTTCAACTACTTCCTTCCCTCTCTCCACAGTGAAGTCGGTGACCGACCCGCCCAGCTGGCACCAGCCCGGCTCCCCCGAGAGGAAACGAGTTCCCCGAGAAATCATCCGGGGCCTGAGCTCGTCGCCCACACACACCAGTACCCCCTTTCACCAGCAGGGCTACGTAAGGACACACACGGACACCCCAAGACCTACGAAATCTTTATGCAGCATGATAAATGGAGTTCACAAGCGCTCTAGGTTAAAGTTGTGTGTGTGTGTGTGTGTGTGTGTGTGTGTGTGTGTGTGTGTTCAGGCTAAGCTGATGTCGGAGTGCAGCGGCAGCATCAACAGTGTGAAGAGAGTCAAGCTGATCCTGAACGACGAGGAGGAGCTGGAGGACCCGGGTCTGACCAGCAGCACGGCCGACAAACAGACCAGCACAGGTACAGAGCCGAGAGGTGACTGATAGAACAGAAGCGGGTCAGGACGCATTCAAGGCCCTGATTTTAGAAAATTCAGCAAAGGAGGACACATGCGTCAGCGTAGGTCGATGTTCCCAGAAGCCTGCTGCAGAACAAAATCATATCTTTTAAACAAGTCACCCTGTTAATATGTTTAAAGTGAGAACCAGCTCAACACAGACGACAGAGGCTGTAAACACCAACACAGCATCCACAGCCGGGTTCACAGCCTCCTGTTCCTCTCCAGGTGTGATCGAGCGCTGGGAGCTGCTGCAAGTACAAAAGTTCAGCAACGAGACGGACATCAAGCAGGACCTGGAGCAGTGGCAGAAGCTGAACTCTGACCTCTGTGATGTCACTTCCTGGTTGGGCAGGGTGCTGCCAGAGCTGGAGAGGCTACAGCAGATCGCACCGTCCACCAGCATCCGGGATATCGAAGTCAACATCAGGAGGCTAAAGGTAAAACGTCAGGAAGCTAAAGGTGAAACATCTGGAACATAAAACATCTGGAAACTAAAACCTGTCTTAAAGGTAAAACAACTATGAGAGCAGGTCACAGTCACAGATTTAAAAGGTTTAAATAAGAGGAAGCTGCAGCTGACAGCACGAGACTTCACACATCAGTGAGCAGCCTTCACTAACACACAGTCGAAAGACATTAAATAATCTATTACTAAACTCTCACTAGATAACTAGAAAGCATGTTGGAGTTACCGTTTGGTCTTACCTTTGGTTCTTCTCTGTGCTTGTTGGCTGTTTGACAGCTGGATTACATTTAACACATTATTAGTTCAATACCGCGACAGAAGTGAGAAGTGACATGTAGGAGGATGAACCCTGTAAGTGACCTCGTCCCTCTCTGTTGTCTAGGAGATGCAGAAGACCTTCAACAGCTACAAGTGTCTGATGATTTCCGTCAACCTGAGCAGCCGTCACTTCCTGGGCGGCGACAGCGCCGAGCTGCGGGAGCTGCAGGAGGCTCTCGGCTCAGCCAATCACAGCTGGACGCTGGCCTGCAGCGGCCTGGAGAGCTGGGAAAGGAGGCTGCACTGTGCGCTCATGCAGTGTCAGGTTAGACACAAGAGATGCTCTAGTTTCACTCATGACAGAATAAAGGTGCATCATAAAACGACCTCTGACCTGTGACCTCTGACCTTGTTCAGGAGTTTCACGAGACGCTGCACTCCCTGCTGCTGTGGCTCGCTCAGGCCGAGAGCAAACTCCGCGCTGTGAACGTCAGCGGGCTGTCGACGTCACGCTGCACCCTGCTGGAGCACCGAGACACGCTGACGGTGAGCATGCCGCCATTTCCAAACAGCTGTAGACGAGGATTATGGGAAATGTTGTCTTTATTTTGGCACTGACTGGCAATCTTAATTAAATTAAAATGCCTGGATTATCTGGTTTACTGTAAATACACACATTTGCCTCAGTTTTTTGACCAGTTGCTAGATAGTTAGAATTGGGCCTTTTATTCTGGCCTGTGGCTTCAACAGGAAACAAACGTGCATTATTTTACCAGATGTCGAACATGTTGGATCATGTGAATTGGAACATGTAAATTGATGTTAACGGACTGTGCTGACTCCTGCTCTCTGTCGCCCCCTGCTGCAGGCTCTGCAGGAGGAGCTGTGCGGCCGCCAGCGGCAGGTCTCCTCGCTGCAGGAGATCTCCTCTCAGCTCCTGCTCGAGGCCAGCAGAGAAGACAGCGTGGAGGCCAAAGAGAAAGTCCACGTCATCTGCAACAAGCTGCGTCTCCTGCTGCGACAGGCGGCTGCTGAGCTGCACGTGCTGCAGGGGAGACTGGTACGTCCACGTGTCTACGAGCGGCTGCGTTTCCTGCTAAGGGTTCACAAATGTAATTAGAAAATTACACCTGAATGTTTCTTTGGTGCCAACAAAAGCCGACACTACATTTTACAATATCTTACCCTTCATTTCGTAGTTTAATGTAGAAATAGACAACTATGATATAATGTTACTCTGATTTTGCTCCTGTTGAAGCATCAAACACTTTATGGGTCTGTAATTTGGTGCCAGTTGTAGTGAAAATAGTGTGAGTCTGTGCTCAGCCGCTCAGCTGCAGTGGGTTGTGGGTATTTATATCACCACTTCACCTACCTGCAAGGTGCATGGAGAAGAGACGTTACACCTGCGTCAGGTGTTCAGCATTCCTCAAAACACAAAGAACAACTGAAATGCAGTGGAAGAGAAAGTGAGTCTGACGTTGAGCAGCTTCAGTCCGTCTTATCTGATGTTCTGTTTGCCGTCCGTGTCGCAGGAAACCGGCTCAACCGGCTCGGAGATGGACAGCCTGGGTCTGGGCCTGCTGCACAAGGTGAATACTTACCTTTGGTAACCTTCTGTACAGTCACTGTTAGTTTTACAAGAAGTCAACATTACTGTTTGTACACGTTAGCTTTAATGTAACATTGAACATCTTTATGAAGCCACTTCCTGTACATGTTTGTAGTTTGATGTGTGGAAGGTAGACGCAGAGACTAACACCTGGTTTGTTCGCTCTGCAGGCAGCTACAGGTGGACAAGCAGCGGCTAGAAGGTAACTTTTACATCATGAATCGCTTGATCATAACTGATTCTGTTTTGAGAGTTGAAAATTTGCTTTTTTGTAATTTGGGGGAACTGACCCAATACGAAACCTTTACCATAATTTTCCAGCCTCAAAGTCCAATTATTCGCTTTTTCCAGAGCTCTCACCTTCATCTCGCGGTCCTCCTCAGCAGGAGGAAATGTGTAGAAGTTAAGATGCAGTTGAAAGGTCTGACTTTTATAGTAGTAGAGTCAAGAATGAACTTTCAACACATGTAACATCTGTTCACATCCAGGGAGGAGAGGAGGGATTCTTCCCCACACAGACCCCTCTTCTACCGGGTCCTACGAGCTGCCTTCCCCCTACAGCTGCTCTTCTTCCTGCTGCTGGTTCTGACCTGCCTGGTGCCTCTGTCCGAAGAGGACTACAGCTGTACACTGTCCAACAACTTCGCCCGCTCCTTCTACCCCATGCTGCGTTACACCAACGGCCCTCCGCCCACATGAAAACCGCCGAGACGCAGTTGGTTGGAGGAACCCTCAACAGTGTTATGGTGCAAGTTCAAAGACACCTTTCTCTCACTTCCACAAAACAGAAGCACCGCCCTTCATGGCTGAAGGCCTCGTCTTGTGTGTTTTTTATTACATTTAATTGGTGTATTTAAAAATGTATTTATTGTTTGTGTAACCCCAGAGTTAAAAAAAGAAGAAGCCATATCACTGGTTTGTTATAAAGTTGTGTCATTTTTATATGTAGATTTGTCATCGAACGTCCCCACAGCTTCACGATACAGTGCGAAGGATTTATTTTAATATCTACGCTATATTTTCATTTTTGTACTTTCACTAAAGTTTGTGGGATCTAATTTGAAGGATCAAGGACAGTTATTACCAAAGCATCCAGACATCGAGGCGTACACCAGCCATTTTCTACCACAGCAGCTATTTTTACTGTTTTCATAGAAGGCAGCCACTTGTTGATAGCAGATTTGTACAGATTAGAAAGTTGTTTTGATGTTCTTGTTTGGTTTAGAGGTATTTAAGATTCTTTTTTAAATGACAGATCTGCATACACGCCTTTCTATAACCAACAAAACCACCGTACTTTATCACATAATGTACTTTTAATGGTGGTCTTGATGAATTTTGGATGTCAGGGGAAACTACTGAGAAAGAAATAGTTAAACTCATACGCAGAAACAGTCATTTAAGAGTGTGGCACTAAAACCTATCAAAGTTATATAGTCTGAAATGCTTTTATAGTGTTTGTTTGTGGCTTTCAAAGTCACACTGGCTTGTTGCGTACAATTTTGGCATACTTTTGAGAGCCGATATTATAAAATGACGGGTATTTTCCTACGGTTACGTAGACTTTATGGCCAGTGTCTTTATGGTAAGTTTGGAATATTACAGCAGATCACTGAAAGTTTTGCAAAAAAATAAAAAATAAGAAATAAAAAAGCGCAGAGCCTGAAATTAAAGCTGCATTAGGTGATTCTTGACCACTAGGGGGCAGAAAGAGTCTTAACACAGAAACACATCCCTGATACATACATAGCTAATTCAGTGCTTTGTTGCTGGACAGGTGCCAGAAACGACTCTTGGTGATTTTAGCCATGTGAGATTCAAACATCTGGTCTTTGTGCAGCTGACAAAGCAAAAAGAGATTAAAACGTTAATTCTCATTGTGTTCAGCACTATAAGCAACCTTTTCACATTACACGTTTGATTTAGATGCAGTTAATATGAATGCAGCAAGTATGAGCTTTGTTCACAGATCACACGGCTGCAACATCGTCTTATCAAAGTCTAAAGTCTAAATTATAATAAGACCCCTTAAGAATAACTTTGTCATTCATGACTTACCCAATGTTGTGCAGGTTGGCCCCACAGAGTAAAGCCCTGCAGACACAAACAGGTTGAAACAAAGACAGATTTATTAAAATAAGTATATAGTTTGTTTGTATTCTGTAACGTACGTGTGGGATTTACCTGAACGCCGCTTTAAAACGCTCTTCGGTCGTGCAGTTGAAGGACAGCTGTCAGACTAACAAGCCAGACTTGGAGTAGAACATGAATGTAAGTGATCCTTTGGGCATTGAATGTAGCTGTACATGCACAATCAAAGATCATTAAATGTACGTAATATGCATTGTTAATATTATTGATCTTAAATGTCACAGTATATGATTTGATTTGAAACTCAGTTTGGTTTTAATTTGTACATAATGTCACACTCTGCTCAGAGGGCCAGCAGGACAAAAAACAAACGACAAAAAGTGTGTAAAGTTTGATTTATTTTGTGAACTCTTATGTATGGGATGTTTCGATTGTCCTTTTTGATTGACAATAAACCATGTTTGCCATGATTTGCGGCTGTGTGTTTACTGTGTCGCAGGGTCAGAGAGACTCCAGCTGGGAGCTGACAGGTTTGACAGGCAGAAACTTCAACAAGATCAGTTATGAGTGTGTGTGTGTGTTGTGCTCAAACTGCCAATAGAAACATTTTCTGCATCACATTTGGATAAGAGTGTGTGTGTGTGTGTGTGTGTGTGTGCGCATGCAAGTACAAGCCACAGACATCAGGAAAGAAAGGACAGTGAACATGTGTCTGTTTGTTAGCAGTGGGAGGAGAATCTGGCATCATGGATGAATTTACACTGGCAGAGAAGTGGCACCGAGTGTGACTGCACGTCCAAAAACAACCTAAATGATGCGTTCGCAGAAGATTATCCAGAACTCTGAAGATTTACTGTTTCAGTTTGTTTGGCCAGATCAAATTAAAGCTTTTTAAACTCGGATTGTACCAAATAACCGACAGTGTGATTAATTAGAACGTAATTAAAAACCCCAAAGGAAACAAACCCCAAAACACGAGGCTTGAAATGTGTAAGAAGACAAATAGTTTTAGAACTTGTAGCCAACAGTTCCTGGACTGATGCTCATATTTAGCTTGTTCTTTCATGCGAGAAGGTGCATTCACACACACACACACACACACGGCTAAAGCTCTTGTTTAAAGTGAACAGTTAAAGTGCAACAGCAGAATTTGATTCCATCATTATTAGCGTGACAAAAAAAGGGAACAAGAAACTTCTACTGTAAACGGGAACTCAGTGGTGTGGTGTGTATTTGTTTTCTTTAAATATGGTAAAAAGATTATATTAACATTCTTAAATTGTTTAAAATCTCAGCTAAACTCACTACATGAATGTACAGTAACTTAATCTGGCCATTGTTTTTACATTCCAATAAAAACCAACTTGCATTTAAACGGTCTGAAAAAAGCTAACATTTAATGATATATTTGGCGGGTTTGCTTATTTACACTGATGTTAGCACACATACATACATTAACATAGCAACATTTAGCATGTTAGTACAGCTAAAGCTAACAAGAATGCGGCCATTAGTATTACAGTTATCATGTCATGAACTTGTACATTTATCTAATGTCTGAATGTGAAGTTAAACAGGACTATCGTTTTTTTGCTTTTGCCAGTGCCAAGTCATTTAACTAAGTAGACTGTCACAGTGCTAACTTGTTAATGTGAGTATGTCAACACGCAAACAATTAGCATGTTAACATATTCATATTTATCGTACATTTATTGCGCAAATGAATGTAAAAAGTAATTTGCATTCTGTTAAATTGCAGTTTTTGTCTTATGCTCATGCCAAGTACGTTGGAAAGTTAGCTTACATGCTAATATAAGTACATCAACATACATACATACAATTAGCATGCAATATGCTAACATTTGGTTTGTTAGCTTCAGTCTTAAAGTTCAATTCAATTTTATTTATATAATGAATATATAAATAGGATATCACCAACATTAGAGCTAAGGCAAAAAGAAATTGCCAACAGATTAGCTTGTTGCATTACTAACGTGGTGGAGTTAGCATGTTAACACACTAATATTTACATGGGTCGTTTAGCATACTATTCTTTAGCATGCAGCTGAGGCTGACAGGACTCATTAGTTTTTAACTTTAAGTGTACATCAAGTATATATGTACAGTAGAATAAGCATCAGGTTAAATTTGAATCCTTTGTGTAAAAGTAATTTCATTCTGTAAAAACATGCTAACATTTAGCATGTATGATTTGGCACGTTAGCTTGCTACATTGTTAACATATGGCTTACGCAGAGATGTTCGCAGGTCAGAATGTATTAGCAAATAGCGGTTAGCATGTTGGGATTATAACACATGTACAGTTAACAAGTTAATACGTATATTTACACGATACATTTTAAGAGCTCAGACTGTCAGTTTCAGATGCGTCAAAGTGTGCAGAGTTATATTAGACTCAGTTTTGCTGGTGCAAATGTTAACCAAGAACATTTCTGTGCCACACATCGCACGGTGTAAATCCAGCCTTTGTTTACCAGATGAACAGAGAAGAAAGCTTCTGTTAACAGTCATTTTGTTAAAAGGCCACAAACTGCTGCTGTTGGACTACACCGACACTTGTTTGTACAAAGAGTAGAAAAATCCTGGATGAACAGGCACCGATTAAAACACCAAAGTACACAGTAGTAGTGAAGGAGGAAAACACCACAGTGTGATAGAAAACACCACCCTTTTTTTTGTTTAGTTTTTTTAGCTTTATGACTAAAATGGACGCCAACGGTGTCGACCACGTGCACCTTTCTGCAGTCACTGCAGGCGGTTTGTGGATGGCTTGTTTTGGATGTTACACCAAAAAAAGGTGAAAAAAGGAGGTACAAATACTGCATATCAAAAAAGAGCTCAAACTGACTGGCAAAAGGTTCAGCGACGTTCTCACGAACACCTGCTGTAGTGCACATTCACAGGAAATATTTACGCACACAAAATATACATATACAACTTTCTTTTTCTCAACGAGAGAAAAAACCCCCAAAAAACTTCCCAACAGCACTTTCTGTTTCTCTCTTTTTTAAATTCTTTTTTTGTTTGTTTCCTTTCCTCAAATCTTTGCGGGGTGGAAAGCCAAGGTTCAGTCTCACATTGTCTCTTACAGTCCCGTCACCCCTCTAAGGCAGTTTCCATGATAACTCGATCCGGCACCATGTAGTCCGTCGGCTCCACTGATGGACCTGCATCTCTTGAATCCAGCGACCACTGCTCCAGCTGGACGTAACTGGGAGGAGAGGTATTACAGTTACCAGAGGTGAAGTAAAGGATGTCTCCAACTGCTTTGCTTCCCTTATCTTCCATCTTTCCTTCGTTTTTCTTCCCTTCTCTCCCTTCCCTCCTTACATCTGTCCTACTTTCTTTCCTTGTTATTTTTCTTCCTTTCCTCATTTCTTTTATTCCCCTCTGACCTTCCCCTTTACTCCCATTTATGTTTCTTTCTCCTTGTCCTTGTTTCATTCCTTCTTTCCCTGCATTTGGGTCCTACATTCCCTTTTCTCCACACTTTATTTCCTTTATTCTGTCCTCCCTCCTTTCCTTCCTTTATGCCCTCTTGTCCTTCGTTACTCAGCTGATCTGAAAGCACAATGAGGTTTTTACATCTCACTGAAACTACACTTTACTTCTCATCATTTCATGAAAAATAACCGAATACCTTTTGCATTTGAATCCAGTAAAATTGCAGTATTTTAACTGATAATAACATTTTCTTGTTATATATTACCACCTTCAATGAACCACATTCCTCCACCTCTGTAACTTACTCGTTGCTGTCCAAGTGAGCCACCCCTAAGCTCTGAAATGCAGGTGAGGACTGGAAGGGCAGAGTGTCCAGGTGTCCGTCAGCAGGCCCATGTGGAGGCACGGCGGTGTGGTCCGAGCCCGGCTGCACGTGAGACGGAGGGTACTGGTGCTGATCGGAGCAAGTGTCGGAGCTCGGCGAGGACGACGGCTGACTGCTGCCGCTGGATGTGTTGGCGTCCAGCATCTCCAGGAGGAGGTCGTACACCAGCACCACGTTCTTCCTCTTCATGGTGGACAGGTGGTCCATGCCTTTGTTACTGCAGGGACGGAGAAGGTGGCAGTGAATTACACGGCAAAGATGTTGTTAAAGTCTCACAGATCATCAGTTATGGTTGTGTCACCAGGAGGACAGAGGTTTTGCTCTGTAGCATTACCTAGCATTGCAAACTGAGGACATTATAGACCTGGATGTTTCTAAGAGTGAACATATGTACGTACATGTGTATTAGAAGCTCTGACTGCACTATTTAAAGCGTTTTATTTTGTTATATATTGTCCATAAATCGTCTGTTTCACGAGTTGTCTCCTGCTTTGTTTTGCATGTTAAGATATTGATTTCAATTAACCAACAGACCCCCGGTTTATTTGAATTCTGAACATTTTGAGCATTTTTGGGGCAAAAGTTATGCAATTTTATAAATAAAATAAAAATTTGAAAGACAATTTATTTCAGAAAAACTAGAAATCAGGCTTTAGATATAATATTAAACTTACAATAAAACCAAAATTAACAAAAGTAAAAAGAGTGATCATGTGAAAACCTCATATGTAAGCATGAAAATCTAAATGTTTACTTTAACCCTTTGGGCCAAAAGTCAGAAAATGTTCGATTGAAACTTATAAAGTTATTTTTGTCCTCTTTTTTGCCACTTTGTCCACTTGTTAATTATTGACTACACTTCTTGTATGGAAAGAGCTGTATAAATAAAGTTTTATCATCACCATCAACTCAAACAAGCATGTTTTTATTGGTTACTGGAAATACTTCCCTCAAATCAAATGTTCTGTCATTAGGTGTCATTAAGTATAAAGTTATTTATACGAGTGCAAGTCGTTTTGTAAGTTTGTGACAGTACGAATAAAGAAGACATTTACACACGAGCCGACTTAATGTCTCTGAGTGTCTGTTCTTTTTCCGTTCTCCTCTCTTGGATTCTGCTGCGGTTTCACGGTTTGCTGCCGTCTCTGTATGTACCTGACGTGGCGGATGTGGGAGAGCAGCATGGTGAGGTGTCCGAGGCGCAGAGTCTGCTGCTGGGTCGTCAGGCCCAGTTTGGAAATGGCCCAGACCAGAGCGTCGATCACCGAGTCCAGCAGGCGCAGCAGCTTGTTCCTGCTCTCCAGCTCCTCGGGCGTCTGAGGGGAGCTCGTACACAGATCTGCAACGCACAGCAACATCTTACATGCAGACGCATTCAGCTCCTTCACATCACGGGTAGAATAATAATGTAGTATTGAGACAATATCGACCGTTTATTAATTACTGATAAAGATTAAACAACAGTAGTAGCGTTAAAAATGTGGTCATTGAAACTAAGAAAGGTTCACTCTTTGGGGAGAATGAAAATGCTCAGTAAATGTACGAGATATATTGTGAGCAACATGGACATCTTGAGCTGAGGGTGTGGATTCATCCTCTGGAGACCGTGAACACGAACATTCAGTCACTGGCCTGTGTAGATAAAAGGTGTTCTGGCCTGAGAAAAGGTCGGCTGATTAATGAGCAATCATCCTCTGGGGATATTTAACATTACATCAACATAACATTTTATGCCAACACAACTAATGAACCAACAAAGAGAGTATGGAATCAGAAAAAAAAAAAAAAATCAAACTAAACTGAATATCAAACAAAACTAAGACTTTGAGAGAATAAATCTCAGAAGTGAAGCTGTGGTTTTATTTTCCGCTCCCTCTGCTTCTCTCTCGCTGAGCAGAAAAAGACTTGTAGTTTACACCATTACACAAATCATTTGTTTGAGATGACATTTCTGTTTTGCTCCAGCGAGATGAATTCTCTCTCAAATCCTTTTTTCTTCGATATTTTTTGACACAAATCAAACTTTGGACAAAAGAGTTAACAGGATATTCTGCCAGCTACCTCCTTTCATGTATAACTGCACCCATGATGTGATGTGCAGAAGGAAAACTAAGATGAAGTACAGCACAGCACCCCAGGAAACATCTGGCTCATCCAAGACCCCAACTGACATCCTGATGGACATTCCAGATGCAACACTAGAGGGCAGTAGAGAGGAGAAGCTGTAGATCACCCATGTCCTCCCACCACCAGGACAGAGGACAAATCTGTCCAAATACATGAATCCTGTCCTCTTTGACTTTTCAGACTGATTTCACTTCTTTCACAATTTGTTCTTTTTCCCCCCCAGCTGGAGTGCAGCAGAGTAAATAGACAGAACAGGCTCTGGCAGGGGACCCAGGGTGTGTTTGTATTGGAGAGGAACATTTGTTAAACTCTGCAAGGATGTGCAGAGAGGTCGGTCACCTCAGTGAGACCTGTACAGGATGGGTGAGGGTGGGGACGGGGGACGCTCTCACCGCTGGGAACACACGAACGGTTAAAAAGGTAAAGCCCATGCACATCCCATAAACTTCAATCAGTGAAACACCCAGAGGAGTGAACATCTCCACTGAGGCAGCAGATCTGCATGAAAACAAACGTTGTGAAGATTTATTTACAGCACGAGGCCTGGGACAATTAAACCTGTGTATCATTTAAACTAAACAAGTTGCTGTAATGTTACAGGCAAGATCAGCACGTTCCATGGAAATCCATCTGCAAATGCACAGTACATATAAATACATATATATAAAATAAAGGTCAAGTAGGCTACAGTACAAGGGTTTAGTGACCACTTATTAAAAAGTAGATTTAGCTTCTGGCTGAACATCTGATCAACACACAGACAAACCGGCCCTAAAAAGAATCAGAAAGAATTATTTTGACTTGGTCTCCAGAATAGTGAGTGCCACGACAGGTGCCACTGACCCACTTAGTTTCAGATCAGAGTTTCAGCAACAGCAACAAAGCAGAGGGACAAACGTCTCTGGGTTGTGCAAGCAGCTCGAGCACATGCCACTGCACTGACTGGACCGGATCTCACAGGATCTGTTGCTCGCAGCAAACAAACTCATCCGTCTCCGAGAACATAAAGTGAAGGCTGCGGTTTGTCTGCGTCAGTGAAACTCACTGGAGTTGAGGAGGATCATGGCCTTCAGACAGACGTACTCCTCCCTCTGAAGCTTCAGCTCACGAAATCGAGAGGTGGCTGCCAGCAGCATGTCGAAAATCTCCATGATGCCTTCAACACACTGTCCCTCCTCCCTGCAGACACACACAGACAGAGAGGGTGAAACTGAGAAAATCAGAAGAGAAAAAGAAAAGGAGGGAAAAAACTAAAACAGGGAGAAACAAGAAGGAAGAAACATGACTCTTTTTTAAAGAAAAATAAGTGAACAAAAGACAGAAGAGTGAGAAGAAACAGAATAAAGAAAAACTGAAAGAACAGCAGAGTAAGAGAGGAGATCAGAGGGGAGAAACAGGAAGAAGTAATCATCTGTTTTCCGTTTGTTCTTTACTTCTACTTAATTTATTACATTCCACAAAAAACCAAGCAGCTCTATAAACCAGGAGCCCGCTGACACCTGGCTCCAACGTCATCATGTATTACTACCAACACTGACTCAACCTTTATCAGCACTGAATGATTTCTGTAAAGCTATCAAATAAAGTATTAAATGTGCAGAGAACGATTCTTTTACTTCTTCTTCCATCAGATATTTGTCATTGAGCTTTATTATTGTGTGTTTAGACATACTGTACTGTTATTTTCTGTTTCACACAAACAGTCCAGTATTTTGATGCACACCGATGACTTCCTGGTTAGCAGGTGTGTTATCATACGCTCGATAACATTGCATTGTGTTAGTTTGCACAGAGAGGGAACTAGCCGGCAGAGCGAGCCTGCGCGTGTTGCTAATGATGTTATTTTGATTCTAAATAACCCGTAGGATGTGGATGCGACGGCGGGTGTCGGCCCCGCTGCGATGCTAATTCACGCTCTGAACTGGAGACTCGGGGATTCCCCACATCTGCTCCACAAACGATATTCCTCAAAAGTGTTGATTGGCTCCAAAAAACATGAATTATGGTCCCGTTATATTTCAAATACTTTGCACCTCCACGACAGCGACAGCAAACGGCTTCCAGCTAGGTGATTCACATTGTGACAACTTCTCTCTAAAACCTTTGAAAACCAGTTTGAATAGTAAAAAACCCACTGGGATAATTAAGTGAGGGAGAGAGGGAGAAGAGGAGATCCAGACAGAGAGAACATTAGAAAACGACTCCCTCCTCTGGGTTTATTTGAGCCTCTTGTTGAATAAGTGGATGGATTTGCATCCAGGGTGTTTTCCTGAGCGCTCCAAGGAGAAAGGGCTACCACAGACTACCGGGAGAAATAAGGCTGTGTTATGAAAACACACCAAGGTTAACATAAGCCTATAGTGATAGTTTCCGTGGTGGTGGGGGAAGAAAGGTCAAACACTAAACTCAACCCACCAGCCGAGGAAGAAGGAGTGTTTGTTGTCCTCTTACTATCTCACTCTATTATCACTACTCTGCATTTTTCTCCTCGTCAACAAATCCCATAAAAACAGAAAAAACAGAGGTCAATGTATCTCCTGACACGTGTGTGTGTGTGTCTCGACGCCTGATCTTCTTCCCCTGAGACACAGTCCACAAACTAAAAAAATATCACTAGAGCGCCAAATGTTGAAAAACGCTGAAAATAGTCCCCAACAAACGCACCATTTCCTCCTGTTTGAGTAACATTTGCCAAAAAAAAAAAAAAAACACTACAGTGTCGGGTTATTTTAGGAAATGAACGAGCCATTATTTAATAAGGAAACCACATATTTGTGCATCATATTTAAAAGATGTTCGTCTTCAGTCAGAGCCGATGGGCACGGAGCCGAGGGCTGAGGCGGGGCAGGGAACTAACACTCTGCTGGTTTTGTTGCGTGTTTTGCAGGGCGAGGCCCTGAATCAACAACAATTACAGACAATAATCTCGACTTGGCATCTGCGTCGTCATTCTTCTGCACTTTGAACACGTTTCTTTTAATGTTTCATTAACTTTCGATGCTGCTGGCTCACAGCGGTAAGTTGACTCCGGTTCATCAAGAAATCCAAACTGCAGCGTGTTTACCGTGAATACAAAGGGTGAACAGGAGTGCCAGAGACAGCCAACCGCTGTCTGGCCCAAGTTGAAGGTCAGCATGGACGAGAACAGCGAAAGATAAAAAGACTTTTGGCAAGAAAATGAGAAGAAGAGATATATCAGATACATCTGCAGCAAACGGCTGCTATCTTTACTGTTTCAAGGTCTGATTGAACTCCCGGTTCACTGTGTGATGACAGCTCGTCACCAGAGTAGAAGAAAACATCCCCAGTGATATTAAAACACTGGGTCCATGAACATCTTCACGAAGGCCTTTAGAGCCGAACAACAGATGACAATGTGCATCTCTTGACTTCTGAAGATCTGAAACATCCAGATGTGTTGCAGACAGTGATTCTCTTTCAACTTCCCCCGCTCGTCACAACACAGCCGCACATCAGCACCACGAGTAATGCTCACCTGTTGAGTTTGAAGTCTGGAGAGAAGATGAGTTTTCCAGGATGATCCACCGACCTCCACATGAGGCCCAACATCAGGATCTCCAGCCAGCAGCACTTCAGAAGGTGGATCTGGTCAGCTAGACTCAGCTCTACAAAGCCTGAGGACAGAGCACACCGAGACAAACAGGCTTTAGACTTAACATTCAGTTTGGGTGGAAGTCCGGTGTTGTTGGACCCATCCATCCATCCCAACGTGGACTTTGTATCTCTAAACTCCCTCTGCTCCGATCATAACTGCTACAGCATCCCTTCTCCCAGTCACTATGCTAAGCTAGGTTAAACACATTACAGAGAGTCATACCAGCTGGTTTTAAACATGTGTGTCCCCTGTTGTGCTGAACACACAAACATCTAATTAATATCAATCTTCTCATCTGATTTTAAAAACTGAACTTCTCCAGTGAATAAAGATAAGCCCTTCTGAGTTATAGACAGAAACAGAAAAGCTTCTAATGTAACTACAACAGTAACTCTGTGACAATGAGGTAATTGAACAGCAACTATGTATTTTGCCTGACAGCACCTTGCTCACCTGCCTGTGCTTCCTTGAGTCTTTTATAAAGCAGACAATGCACACTAATTTTCACTTCTGTCAAAAAAAAAAAAAACTGGAGAAATGGTCTTTATTCAGACTGAAAACTGGGTGTCTTTGTGATCCCTTCACATTAACACCTCTCCTGCGAGGCTACCTGCTGGGCTGAACACTGGCAGGGAGGACATGGGGGGGGGAAACATATGAAAAGGGATAGTAAAATTGGGGAAAGAAAAACTGGATCAGTCAGTCAGACATTCACTAATCGGAGCCTCGACAGAAAAATGACTGTTTCCTGCGATCGGCGCGTCCTGCAGCCGTTACCTCGTGTCTTTGTCTTGTGAACCATCAAACAGCATCAGAAACACACGTTTCCTGTAGCCTCGAGTTGTTTTTACCTTTATCACCCTCGGCCTTGCTCTTTGGTTTTCAGTGAGCCTGACTTCCACACCTCGTTGATGCCGACAAAGCCACAGCGCATCCACTGACCTAGAATCAGCTCCAGTGAACACATGGCCCCGATGTTTCCCTGACCTTAACCTTGAAATGGCTCTTTCACTCAGCGAGGACATACAAAGTGTCCCAGGTCTTATTTGATTACATGTAAACTGGACTGTAATTAAAAGCTTGTTAGTCCACACAGAGTCTAAATGACATTAAAACTATATTTACTTCCATTTCCAGAAGAATGAGCAGGAAATATGGAAATATTTTAAACAAAGATGCAGGTTTTTTCATGTTCTCATGTGTTTCCATGTGTTTTGAGTATGGAGACAAAGAAGGGCCAAATTATTTGTCAGGCAGAAAAAAATAAATAAAAAATTAAATGCTAAAAAAGTTGAAATTTATATTGAAACCTGAAGAAAAATCCACAGAAATTAAAATGTCTGTCATGTCGTCACGTTTATGTACAATGTTGTGTAACACGTGAATCTATGCAGCAGTTTCTTTATGTTCTATATATTTGTATTGTTTTATGTACGTCATTAATCAATTACATTTTTTTTAAAGGGTAAATGGTCAGTTGAACAAAAGCATTTGTGAATTAAAAAAAACATTTCTATATTAAATGTTTTATCTCTAGAAATTAACTTTACAGTTGTGCTTTTTAAGTATCATATTCATATTGAGCCTCTTTTTGTCTCCATATTTTAGAACCTCCACATTCAGAGGTTTTCAGCTAAAACTGTGCTCAAGTAAAGAAACGGCGTAATCACATCTTTTCAGGATAAAATCCACCAGTTCAGCCGGAGACACTCGAATCGACGAGTTGACTCGGCTGCTTTGAACTTACCAGGGATCTTCTTCGCCCAGCTGATCATGAGGACCAGCTCCTTGTCTGCCAGGTTGGTGAGGGACATCATCATGCTGGCCTCGGTGAAGGGCTTCTTCAGGTCCTCCATGAGGTAGATCTCCGGAGGCTCCGCTTCCATGATGCGGGAGATGAACTCCTCAGGGCTCATGTCCGAGTGGCGGATGTGGTTCGCCTGAGGGAGGGAGGTGAGTGGGGTGAGAGGAGCCTCGAGGTGGAGGTGCCGCTGGGCCCGAGAACCCAGCCCCACCCTGACCAAACCCCTGCCTGCGGGATCCCGAGGCTGGAGTCCACCACGGCGGTGTCGGGCTCCGCGATAGCTGCACCGCTCACGCCTTACACCTGGTGCACGAAGACAGCAACAGACCTGTGATGTCCCTCTGAGCTTTATGTAAAGACCACACGGCTGATTAAACTAAATACGGGCTACTTGCAGCTTCAAAACAAGGAAACTAAAACCTAATTCACTTCGTTTCCTGCGCTTTTAAAAACATGCATGCATTGGAAACTCCCTGCCTGTTAGCAGCAGGTAGCTGGTTGGGTGATTTTAGTGAAGCAAAGGCATTTATAGACACAAAGCTCCTCAGCACTCTTTTCCTTTCTCACTTAGACGAGTGTGGAGGAGTCACTGCTGTGTAGCACACCAAGGTTAGACCAGAGACCGTAGAAAGACTGGTACTGAACTGGCTTGTGACACGTGTCACACGGTCTTCACATACTTAAGAGAAATCTCAAGGTCTTACAAAGAGTGGGATCACAAGTTCCTGGAAATCCCTGCAGACAAAATTGTTGCTTTCAAGGGCAGACTGCCGCTTTCTGGAATCAGAGAGACAAATCTACAAGGAACAAAGTCTTTTGCAGATTTTCATAATCGCTAATTCAATTCACATCATCATCCTTATCTTCATCAGCAGTTTGCTTTTCACAGTGTAAACCCAGGACTCAGTGAGAGGACAGCTGGAGGTGTCCATCCATCCCTCACTCAACCTCCTGAGACTCCAGTGGAGCAGCTTGGTGGTCATTTGCACAGATTTGGTTTTTACTGGGAAGCTCTGTGAAACTGGTCGACTCTCAAACATTGAAAAGGAATATTTTGACTTTCTGGGAAACACACGTGTCCACCTTAGATGAGAAGGTGGAACCCTCTCATACAGTATCTATCCTTTAAATAAGATGGTTAGCTTAGCATAAGGATTGGAAACAGCTAGCCTGGCTCTGTCTGAAGGTGTGCTTCCAGTCTTTATGCTAAGCTAGGCTACAGTAACAGGTGGCTGGCCGTGTCGAGCTTCTCATCTAACTCGAGCCAAGAAAGAGAACAACTGCTGCAACTCCTTTAACACCGCTGGCCTCCCTTGGTTTTTTCCAGGAGAAATAATAGCTGACATGTCTTGAACTCTGTGATGCTGTAAGATCTCAAACGTTAAAGGTGAGCACCTACCGCACTTCATCATGCCCACTTCGTAGCATTTACGCAAGCGGCAGGCTTGGCAGCTTTTACGCCGGTTCTTGTCGATAGTGCATTGATTTGTGGCGGGGCAGATGTAGTCATTGTGTCCTAAAAAGGGAAAGGAAAGACATATGAGGAGGTGGAGGAATAAATGGGGGGTAAACGTGGACAGAAAGACAGGCGATACCTTGGATACTCCGCTTGAAAAAAGCCTTGCAGCCCTCGCAGGACCACACGCCGTAGTGGTACCCCGAGGCGTAATCATGGCACACGGCGCAGAAGTGCATGTCGGCTTTCCCCGCTGCAGAGGAACACAAGGAGGAGTTCACGGCTTCCACTCCTTCCTCCAATCTCTTCCCCAGCGGCTTGTTACAGCTGATGACGGAGCTGCAGGAGGAGACACAGACTCTGTGAGAAAGGGACAACTTGACATGTGGAATTTTAGCCTGTCAGTCAGCCGTCTTCCAACAGCTGCTCTTTTGCTGGAAATGTCTCCACAAGCGCATTTCAGTCAACTGGAAAATGGCATCAGAAAACTCATTGTAACATAATGGTTTATAAATCTCCGGCATCCATGGCCAGTGCCATTATGACCATCAACTGGTAGCACAGGTAATGACTGGACATACAGCATAACGACAGAGAGAGAGAGAGAGAGAGAGAGAGACAGACAGAGAGAAAGAGAGACAGAGAGAGAGAGACAGAGAGAGAGAGAGACAGACACAGAGAGAGAGAGACAGACACAGAGAGAGAGAGAGAGACAGAGAGAGAGAGACAGAGACAGAGAGACCCTAAACCAACGATGTGGTGAGAGGAAATCTAGTCTAATGAAGCGTTTAGCATCGTTAGCATCTTAGCTGAAGAACATTTAAAGCACCTTTATCTATTTTGTCTCTATCTGCTGTTATTGCAGTCCACGTCACTTCGCCCCGTCCACCAGCGCCCGGGGCCCGTCTGAGGCTCCCCACTCGGCTCTTCGATTGACTGCTATGAATAGGATCTATTCCAATAAATGTCTCTAACTGATGGGATCAATGTTTCTTCCAAAATGGGAGTTATGGGCCTTTAATTCTACTGTGTGTTGCAATATCATACATATTAGTATAGCACGTACTAATGTTGATCGTCAGTATAGAATAAATGTGTTCACTAAATTACTGATGAGCCTGTAAAACATTTCTTTTCAAAAGTTCCAAAGACCGAAACACAGCATAGAAATAAAAACTAAAATTGAAGTTATGACTTTTTACTTGCTTCCATTATTTTGTGAAACCACTAAAGCTTTTGCACCACAGTTGGTAAAATATTTCCCAGCTGACAATTTCTCCCCGAAAATCTAGTGTCCATGAAACCCTCGGTGTAGTCCAGGTGCACTCTGACATCACTGTCGGGTGTGGTTACAGCCGTAACAGCTGTTTTGACCACATACGATCAGTGAGACACTGCTTTTCACTTTGATGGCGAGTTTTACGTCTCTCTTCTCTAGTGTCAATACAACATGATTCCAATATTAAGTATAGCTGATAAATATAGATATAATATTTAATATAAAATATATCTTTGCTCCAGACCACCCTGTTGTAGCTCAGCTTCTCTGGTCTTATTGTTCCTCTCCTGACAAGTTTGTAAAAGTTAGCTGATCTAAAAAAGATCTGATTTAATCATTCAAAAAGGAAGAGGCTCAGTTTTGAGGCAAAGATATTAAAGATGTTAAAGATGTTCATGGAATTATTGCAATGAACTAAACGCAGTCCAAAAGCAAAGATTGCTGTCAAGCCAAGCCACATACTTAAACTGGACTGCACAGCTCTAAGTGCTAAAATCCAAAAATCCAACCACATTTCTTTGCCACAAAACATGTTTTATGACAGCTGTGCTTCAAGAGGTTCATTTAAAGACAAAGGTTTTAATGTCTCACCATTTTCCCCTTAAACTCTATAAGCGATTCAGCTAAACTCTGTTTGCATTCAGCCTCACAAACACCAGCTTGTTTTCCTTTCGGTATTGTTGCGATTGTACTTCCATCACTGGCTCAGTGTCAGTAAACCTACCTGCTGGTGTTGATGCTGTGGGTTTTGGACTCCAGCCAGGGTGGATGTGGGCCGGGCTCATTGTAGACGAGAGGCTGAGGGCAGTGCAGAGTCAGTGAGTGCATGTTGGGGTGGCTGTGGGAGGGCCAGAAGGCTGACGGGCTATGGGGGGGGCACAGAGACGACGGGCTGTCAGTGATTGTCGGCCTGGCATAACTCAGCACAGGCGGGCTGTAGAAGGTCAGAGGTCCGTGGCTGTGGTTGTACTCGTGGCTACTGTCCGTGTACGGGGAGGGGATGCAGACGGTGTGGCTCTCCATGCCCAGCGGAGGGCTGTACACGGCGGGCAGGAGTTCCGGGGAGCTCGGCCTCTCTAAGGCTTTGCTGGAGTCCACCTCCTGGAGCTGAAGCAGTGGTAACGGGTCAGCATCCAGCCCGGGGGAGGAGGCCATGTCAGGGGGAATGTACTGTGTACGTTGACAGTGAGGAGGATCTCTATTGCATATTCTAGCGCAGACAAGTCCTGTGGAAGAGGGGGAGAAATCCTGTGTTACGGGTCAAACATCAAATCACATTTACCTCACCAGCCCCTACCAACACTCGGGTAGCAAAGAGTGGCTCCGGGGAGAAGGGACCGCTAGAGGATTGGTCAGCAGGCTCGCAAACAGGCCAAGAGGATCAACCTATGTATGTGACAGGGGAGCGCACCGACTGGAAACTCTTATGGTTTTATTCCAACAGTAACATCGGCTGAAGTTACGTGTGGCAAAGGTCAGAAAGAACCTCCCGCTGATTCAGCACCACGGACAGGGCCGCCAGGGGATAATGGGCCGTCGGCCTTCGGTCCAGTGGGACATCTTTTGGACCATTGGTGTTTTGGAACAATGGCGAGTCCCCATCAAGTTCTCCAACTCTAAACTCTAGATTCAGGAGAGGCATGTGGAAGTGCTCTTGATTTAAAAAAAAAAAAACGATCTAATTTGCCTGATCCAGTGAAAACGCAGAGAAGGGGTTTTTAGGTCTTGATTTAGTTCCTGGTGCTCCAGAGTAAGTGGCATCATCAGTTATAGCAAGACACAGAGTGCTAGTTCCTCACAAATATCAGAAACCAAATGATTTAGCTACGGTGCTTTTGAGTACTTTTCAAAATGACATGTTCAGAGGCAGGTATTTTATTGAGCGCATGCACTGTCTCTCTGTCACAAACTGAGATTAATGAGCCAGGTGGAAATGACGCAACAGCTCACTTCAAATGTGAAGAGAACGCATGTATTTATTAACCGTGTTAACACAAAGTGTCTGACGTCATGCAGCTTGTAAAATATAAAGTGAAAGTGAAGTGAAAATATGCGAGTGAAGCCATCAGCTGGTTAATCAGCAGCCGGTAGCTCTGCACAGGGAACCTCACAAAACACACAGCTGGGTCGTGGAGGTTTGGTTTTTAAGTGCCTTTCTGGATAACTTTGCCTTCATTCGATACTCCACAGCACAAAGAAAGAAGACATTCTTGAGTACAGGATATACAGAGTGAGCTATAAAAGTCCACGTTCATCCACGGTGGCCCTGAACTGTACAAATAAAGCTACACATTCAGGTTTTACCTTTAATACTAGCCACCAAAAGTTAATCATACCAGGTCAAGTAAGGCTGTAGCAGCAAAACCCCCGAGTGTACCGAGAAAAGGCGCATTTAACTGCATTAAATGAAGTCTCTTTTGTATGAGACACAATATATAATCTCTTCTTTGGAAAGTTACAGAGTCTGACTTTAAGGAGTTCATTTTACTATAACAAGCAGGAAAAAAGGTGAAATTTAAAGTTTTTAAATATACTTTGAATTACGTCCTCCTGTCCTGTTTGACAACACCACCTGGCAGAGCACGGGGCGTTCATGAAGGCTCGGTCATTAAAGCGTCTCCTTCCCAAACAAGAAATGGACATCAGTCACAAACTATAAGAAATCAAAACAACATCTTTCAACAGCTGTAAAGTGACTGCAGAGTGGACGGGAGACAGCGTGCCAACTAGTTGTAAAGGTCATTCACATCAATAGTCAACATGTGTCTCACACATGTCAGGTCAAAGTGGCCTTGAGCAAAACAATGCACCCTTACCTGTCCGCCCCAACACTGGGCACGAGCACACGTTCTGAACGGACACGCCCCGAAACCAGCGCATCTAGCTCGAGGCTACATTAGCCGCTACTAGCATAACACTCCCGAATCTCCGACTATCATTGGTCAAGTTGCACTGTGGGTGATGTATTCTCATTAGGGAAATAATGCATGAAAACGTCTCTGGTTCTGCTCCATTGTTTTATATATTTTAAACTTGTATGTATTTTAAACGCCTCACTGTGAGGTCGACAATGTTATAACATGCAAGGCTAAAATCGAAACAGTTCTGTGCCTTTTGAATGTGTTAATATGCAACGGTTTGCTTACTTACACCCTAGACATATAACTTCATAAAGTGATAATATGTCAGGGCGGCTTGTTGTGGGGTTCAAGTGCCCCCTAGTGACAAAGTAAGAAGTAAATGAGTCAAGACAGCTTCAGACCCCACACATTGTATGATTTTATCTACTAACTATCGACAGCAACTGGCTGGAAAAGATGGGTTGATACAATGGGTTTAAATCAATTCATTTATTTAAGCAACTTCAAGAAAATGGTAGACTCCATCTGATACAGTTAAATTGTTTATTTTATTACATAAACTGAAATGCACAAAAAACACATTATTATTATTATTATTATTATTAACAAACCCCTTCACACTACAATCCGTGCAGGAGTGTTTGGCGTCTGCTTCGATCGTTCCGCCGTTACACTGGTTGTGAGTTACGCGCCATGAAAACTGAACTGTGAGAGCTAAACACAACCAGATCAGGGTTTCTAAAAGCAGCTCCTACATGGATACTGTCACACAGGACGGCTGTATGTCGGGTGTGAAACACAACTATAGAAATTATTATATTTGAAGTAATTGCCTACACTCACAGCCTAAATGTACTTAATCACACTATGTGAATAATATGTTGCTTGGAAAAAAAGTTTCACCAACTGCACGCCATCCATGAGTTAAAGAAATAAAAATAAAAAAAACCTGCACAATAAATCAAAAGACACGAAAAAGAAGAAACGACTCACTTACTTCCTCAGGCTGTGTGGCTCAACAGTCGGGTGCATTGAGCCCATCAACTTTAGAAAAAGCTGTTTTGTCACTACGTCTGTGCCAAAGTTTGAGCTTTGGACAGACTGGTGCTCATGGCAGGCTTCCATGGTAAACCACCAGGCAAGCAACAAAGGGTCAAAGGACACTGTCTTCATGCAACTCTTTTTTTTCCACATGTGAGCACCGGGCAGGCCTGCAGGGCTGCTGCTGCCTTCCTTAATATTTTACCTTCCAACCAACAAAAACAGACAGCATGTGCCGCAGTGAGACGTATTCAGACACGTGACTTGGATAGAAGACAGGGAGAGATATTTAACACTATATTCACCTGGTGAGCAGGAAGTGAAGCTTGTTACGTCTCCAGCTTCTTTGGAATCAACCAGAAGAAGAACTACGTGGTGGAGCAGCAACACGAGAACAACACACAACTGCTTAACAAAGTTATTTTCTGCTGATATAATTTCTTTGGAATAAACACAAGTGAAACCAAGGTTATGTGAAGCAGCAGTCTTTCATGTTATTCAGCAGCGACACAGAGGGTCAAAGGTCTCTGTGCTACCTGGAAACATGGTTTCCTCACTGAGGGAGGAGACTCTGCTCAAAGGAATCACATACATTTCATCTCTGTCACTGGAAAACATTAAATCCAGGGCATGGATCTGAAAATATATGGGTCACTTGTGCTGCCTCATCGGTAAAAAAGGTTGTTTGCACTAGAAAAATAATAATGACAGTGATAAAAATTAAGGTGATCCACTGGTTTCCAGTTAAGGCATCTGTAAGTCTTTGCAGTGCTTCAGAGGAGCAGCCAGTAAGGACATGACAATCAAAAACAAGCAGCAGTGAAACTGGAGCCCTCTCTACATGCACAATAAAGTATAGTGAAGATGTCCGTTCAGGATGAATCTTATAAGGTGTTGTCCTTTTTCTACTCTTTTGAGAACGTTGTGTGTGTGTGTGTGGGTGGGGGGGGGGGGGG
>JAVQJL010048113.1:0-20985 GCA_036024295.1 Nannoperca obscura
AGTAGAGAGCGGACGAGTAGTGATTACGTAGGGTATTTGTACGGAAATGGCGTAGTGACGTGGATGACGTAATGTGGGTGTGTTCCTGCTCCCGAAATCCGCTAAATAGCAACAATTACTGAATAGAGGATCATTCTCCTCCATGAAGCTTCCTGTCTCTCAGATCTGAAGTCAGGCATCATGATATATTACTGTGCCTTACACTCCCAATAGGGTAATGAAACCCCCCCAACACGTTCCTCAAGGAAATGCAACGGTGGCAGGGGAAATCCAGAGTGTGTGTGGCCGGACTAAAATGAGCTTCATTAATGTTCACACCCAGTTCGCTGCTCTGCACATTTGATCTTGTTGCATAATATTCACAGTTATTCTTGAGGCTAGACAAGACATGTGATGGGGTTATTCTGAGGACAGAGACCTGGTTAATGATCAAAACCAGGTTTCTGATAAAAGATCAGACCAGCTATTACAAACACCTGGATGAAAGAATGTTTCTTCTCACCAAGTCAGCACAAGAGAGGAGAAATGTTTCCATCTCCGTCGTTTACTTGTCATTTCTGTATCAAGACACGATGTTGGCTATGGCCTTAGTTTGAAGAACAGCATAGTTTTTGCTTTTACCGTCCTCGTTCGGAAGTGTCTATCACCTAAGACAACAATGTGTCCTAAATTAACCACTCTTAAAAAAGAAGCAAGCATGACGCTGTGCTCTCGAGCTTTCCTTTGTGTCTCCATCAGTAAGTAGACAGTTTAAGCCAGCTGGTGCCAGAGATGATGCCTTTAATCTCACTCCATTCCCTTCCTTGATGTGTCATGCTGGAAGGAATATGTAGGACAACATCACTTCACTTACTGTATTCTGGGAGTAAGACTGCTCTTGCTAGACAGGGTATTATTAGAATGGAGATATTAATACAAACTTTCAGAAAGTCTGAGCTTCTTTATTTTGGCTGCAGCACACTTCCTTGATTTCTCTTTGATACCAGATGTCCCTCTTCACTGTGACAAGAGCCCATTTCCTGGGTGTGTTCTGGTTAATGGAGGAATGATAACTTGAAAGAGAATAAAAGTGATTTTATTATTTATGGTCTTTCAACTCCTTGATCGATATTCCCAAAGCTTCCTTTGACTCACCATCTACTTCACATTCACATATGACTGTTCAGTCATCCATTTTGGCAAGGGAGCATTCTCCCGCACTTGATTTCATCCTCCGGCTACCTCCTGTTGTGATGCTGGCAATGATAAGATACTGGATGTTGTTCTGATAAGAGGCATTTAAAAGACTCTTTTTACATTTGCTGGGATGGCTGCCTGTGTGTGCGTGTGTGTGTCTATTATGTATGTATGTGTGCTTGTTGAATTGCCTATATGCACAAGTACATGTGTGTATACAACATGCTGTATCTTATCTACTGTAGTAGAAGTAATGTGGTATTAGAGACTGTGTGCTGTAGCTAACCTAGAAACAGGCATCATGTGCACCAAGCTAAATGTGTACAGTACATTACGTACAAAATTACATTGTTGTAAGCCTGGAAGTTGCTTTGAACTTGGTCCTATGCCTTTTGTGCAGCTAAACAGCTTCCCATGCAATGTTTATTGAATCAACCTTAAAATGTGGCTTTAGTTCGCTAAGACCTGCTGCTGTTTAAAGTCTTTACACAGTATAGGACTCCCTACACAGTAATCAGTCACAGGGGCTTTTAGCCACCTTCCTCCGGCTTACAACAACATTGGCTATGATATACCCACAATCCCCCAGGGGACCTTAGAACTGCAGGGTCATGCAATTGTTAGACATGTCCACACTCATTGCACAAATGTGCACCCACGTACACACAGATATTACATTTCAATTTCCATTAGTGGCCCAAACAAAAACATAGCCTGACATCCTGTCATTGATGTTTCATAACCGATCCCGAGTGTTAAATAAACCCCGTCTCTTTTTCATCTTCCTGCTCAGGGCACCTGAGGGTAAAAAGAGAACATGCCAGACTTTGTTATTATCAGAGAAAATCAGCTTCAGGGTCTTTAAGGTTAGAGGACAAGAGAAATAGGGAGCCTCTGTGGACTGTATTTTACACTTCTGTATGTGTCGGGGTAATGAGAGCACGTTGCTGGTACAGCATTAGTCATTCCGAGCAGGCTGCTGTCTGAACTCAGGACATTTCAAACACCGTTTGGTGCCTCTGATTGAGATTTCTCCACGTCATTACAGCCTTACACACACACACACACACACACACACACACCCACACACGCATATACAGACACAAAGAGCACAGAGGCCACAGTGTGTGAAAGCCCAGTGTGCTTCCAGATAAATTATGTACTTCACATGGAGTTAAATTAAGAAGTGACAGCTTGTAGGGATGAGCTTTTGTGAATATATTCACTAGTGTATTTTCTGTGCTTCACTCAGTGATATATATTTTAAAAAAAGGTATACCAAGTACCTGCTAGGAACATCTAATTTGATCTACTACATCTACATGTGAATTGTTATTTTCTAATTGACAGTACAGGTTAAAAACTCTGTAAAATCCATTTTGATAGTCTTTGTTGTTGTGTTTTAATTAATTTAATCAGGACAATCCAGCTCAGTATATCATTTCCCCCTAATTTGAATAAAACATTCAACTGAGCGTAGCACTCAGTGAAAAGCAGAAAGATGAACCAATATGCTCTCATTATGTCCTTGTGTTTCTAATGTCCTCAATTTCAATGCCCTATAATAATCACAATATTGTAAATTATTGTAGTTAGTAGTTATAATGTCATATTAACATAATTAAATAACTGCATACATATTTATGTCATTGTCATACATTGTGCAACAGGCTAAGGCACACAAAGATTAATTAAAATGGCACTTTCTGAGATGATCATAACCTTTCTTGTACTTTATGATTTTTGCATTTAGCTGTGAAGGTCCAGATTTCAAATAAACATCTACTGGATGAAAAGTATTCAGCAGTGTACCTCCTCATATATTTGTATCATTCTCAAGCAAACAGTTAAGGTGTGTGGCAGATTTAACTCCTGAGATTGCTTCAATTCCATGTTGCAGTGCCATATTTAGCTTTATTGATGTACAAAATAGAACTGTGTCCCTTTTGCATGGGTAACAAAAAGATCTGTGGTTGTCCTGTCTGTGTGAGAGAAAATATTGCAGTGCTGATCAGTAGACAAAGACTTTGAAGACAGTTGTTATACAAAAGGTGAGAGGTGAGGCATTCTGTCGGCTCCTAATTAGTTTTAGTGTTTTAAAAGGACAGAAATAGAACTGGTGGTGGTTTAATGAGGACCAAACTGGCACACAGCTCAGATATCATCTTCTTATCGTTTTATGTTATTTTCACTGCGATTAAAAAACAAGGCAAACTTTCCCTGTTGATAACTGACAATTATAAAAAGAAAAGAAAAAAGCTTGAAAAACTTGCTGGCACTTTAGATGTAGGATAAAACACAGCACAGTTGATCACCCATAATATCTTATTAAGTTCCAGCATATTAAACATTGTGACATATAACCGTTCTTCAGGGATGGTTAGCGCCCATTGTGGAGTTTCTACACATGCTTACTTGTTTGTCCCCAAGGTGATGCTTATCCTGGTTTACCTGCTGAGAGAAATAATGGGACTCATGTCCTCCAGTTTCAGTCTACTGACTCCTTGCTTTCATGTCCTTAACAGAGCCCTCTGGTTCCAAAGGGGTGGGATAGATCACACAATCATTGCCAGGAGTGTGCCAGTCAGCCATGACAGTATTCTTGCCCCCCTCCTCCATTGAGAACCTTGAGTGATTGATGGTTTCTTGTTCTGTAATATCCAACCCCCATCTTCGGCACACTTTCTCTCCATCTTTCACACACACCCTCTTACGTATGTGCAGTCTCCATGGTAACGCGTGGTATCACTACTGCACTGGTGGCCTAGCATGCTGCAAGCTGCTGTTGCAATGGATTTACTGCACCAGCATGTGCACAAAGAGCAGACAGCCAGCAGAATGCTGCCAAATGGCTGAATAGTGTTATCAGAGATCCTTCTTTTTTCCCATGATAATATTTTACTTTACCAAGGGGTTAAACAAAAAATCCTGCTATTGCAGTTTCCAGTGTTATGTCAAGAAATGAATTTAGTTGGACAATAAATATTTCCATATATTCAGTGACACAATTCAAGTATGCAACTTTGCCCTCTATTACACACCAAGAGCAAGGTTAACCTCCCCATTTATTCAGTGTATGCCCTCAGAGGCCGCTTTTTTATGAATATTGAAATTCATTAAACTCTGGGTGTTATCATGACAGCCGCGGGTTATTAATAAGAAGAGATAGCTTTAATTGTTTGGTTGTTTTTAATAATACAAAAGGTCAACACAGTCCTCAACCTTGGCAGCACACTGGCCTTTCTCCCACTCCCATTCCTACTCCTACTGTATTCCTACTGTAGTTCTGCTCTCTAGTGGCCAGAGATGGCAAGAGCAGCAGGGTGCTGGGACCTTTTGGGTCTGTGTGAAGTCACGTGATCCTTACACAGTTAGGTGTGTATGCAAGCTGAATGGTGCTTTTTTTAGGACTATGTTTGAACAGTTAACTGTGTAAGAATTGCATAAAGGCTGCTTCTAAACCTTTTCTATGACAGAAGTTCGTGAAACATCTTGTAACATTAAAGTCTGTTGTGAATCAAATCTAATCTAATCTTGGGCTGTTAACATATACATACATTTTAGTATATTGCAAAACTATATTATTTAGTGTGTGTCATAGGTTTGGACATTACTCTTGTGATAAAGTTAAAATGTATTTTACACATTACAAATTACTGCATGGGAGCAGAAAGAACTGTATGCTTTTTGCTATTCTCGATTATTTTCTCACTCTCTGTGTGTATGTGTGTGTGTAAGAGTGCAGTGCGGTGAAGGTGCCCCTGAGAGGCCACAGTAGACTGGCATTCTGAGGCACTACAGTAATTAATGCACCCATGGCACATTGCTACACAAGTTTCCAAAGCGTGTGTGTGTGAGTGTGTGTTATCTTGTTGCAATGCTTGCAATGCACACTAGTGCACCTTGTCTTGCAAAATAAAAATAAAAAAACACAAGAAGAGGACTGGAGCTATATGTTCTTCAGAGACTTCTGAATACAAATAATCCTAATATAATAATAGAAATTAGGATGAAACAAATGTATTAGGATTCATACTATTTTTTATGTTAACACCTTCTTGTCTATTTGAAATATGGCTCGCTCCTTTACTTATCCCCTCAGTTTCACTTGTGACATTGTATGATATTTTGTACTATTCGTTCTCCAACACAGCTTGCTAACAGTGGGATGAACATTATCAGGCCTATACACATTTGCACTTTCTTTAGTATCATCTTAGGTGTTTGATTGGTGTCGCTGTTGTGCAATGCAGCCCTGGCTCTCATCACCTCTCTCTGTCCTCCTAACTGTCAGTGATAAACCCAGCCTTCCTCCTGAAGGGCCACACTGTCTGCTTGTGTGATGGCCCGGGTATATCAGTAGTGGGATGACTGAACCAAGATCTGCTTTTGCTACTGTTGAGATATGTCTGTCTGTTTGCTCATGGACGAATTAGAGGTATCGGATAGCACCAGGCAGTGTAAATCAGGCTGTGAAGAGGTTCATTATGCACCTTTTCCAGAGTGCAGTACTAACTATATCAGAGGTACAGGACCACAGTATGCCTACAAGGTTACAAGGTGCTGTATTTAGAAAGAACAATGACTAGTTTTTACACTACATGGCACATATGACATACTTCTTTAATTATGGTTGTAGTATTTTTTTTTTGGCTCACATTTCAAACACAAGTTACTCATATTTGCTCTGCAATAATTCTTCAGACATCTAAGTTAGAGTCACAGATTTTGTGAGTCAAAGTAAAGCGTTAGAACTTGTTCTATTCCTAATGTGAGTTTTTAGACCGGTGAGGAATTCTTTTCTCCATGGCATTTTTCTAATTTCTCAGAAATAAATATATCTTATTTCCAACACTTCAGCTTAGTGATTACAACTGGCAGCCATTTCATAACTACAGTAACTTTTCGTAGCTGTTAGGGAACAAAACATATCTCAGTAATGTGTGGAGATGGAAGTAAATGAGGAAAATGTGCAGTATTGATTACACCAGCATTACAACATACTTGGCTGAAGTTTGGATTGTTACAGGCTAAAGGAAAGTAAGACATTTAATCATGCTTCATGAAGGATCATTAAGGTGTTCATTCTTATACTGTTTCTCATAGCTGAAAATGTTTTTTTGTGTTTTCCCTTTGTTTTAGGACTTTTTAAGCATCCTACTCTTCATCACAGTAAAGACGGCCCCTATGGATATAAGAGCTTTTATATATTGAGGTGCTAGCTGTTCGAGATAATAATGACTCTGGAAAGCCCATTTCAACCTTGAAACAACTTTTGTGATCACCTTAGACTGTGTGAGGTTATCCCATTATAGAGCCACCCATGGAGAACATCACTTACAGTAAAAGGGAAAACAATTGCTTTTATCTTTATTATGCCTTATGTCATTTAAGCCACATCACTTGTAAATCAATATATTGGTATCCAGCCTCTGCATGACTGGCTGGTCAGCATCTAGCATTATCACTCAGTCTCTGAATGAAATAATCATTTTTTGCAGTAGTGACTTAATCGATTTGTTGTTTTACTCTGTTGCAGATGGGTATTTGGAAATATATAGTGGTCTATAAAAAGGCCATGACCATAATTTCCACGCTGCTTTAAATTACATTATTCCTTACATATTATTTGTGTGTGCTTTTTGTACAGTCATTTAGAGACATTTTTCACCAGGATCTAGGGACATTTTCGGATTCAAAACCATAAGATCTACATTCAGTGAAACTCATTTTCATGTTAAAGTTATGTTTATTAAGCTAAACGAGTTCGCTGCTAATTTAATGTGAATAGACCAACTCCCAAAATTTTGATTAAATCAAACATTTCTAAAAATAATTTATGTTTACTTCAAAAACGACTTGAGTTAGGTTTTTAGGTGGATTTCTCCTTTAAGGTGGATATACTGCTATTGATAGCCAGTCCACTTGCTCCATCTAGTGTTCAGAGCTGTGCATGGTCGAGTACACTGACCCTCAGAAGTACCTACTGTAAGACTTACTATATTGTTTAGTATTACATACACTTCATCAATACATCTTCTGTAATCACGTCTATGAAGAGTCACCCACCATACACAATACATACTCTACTTCTCCTTGTATATACATATATTTAACATAATTGGACTAATATGTAATAGAGCTGTACAAGAAAAAACAACAAAAGGGTCCACTTCATGCATTGTATTGACAGTAATTTATGTAATGATGCTGATAAATCATCTCATGCCATATTTGGCCAATTTCAGTATTATCTGGGCGATTAAAAAAAAACTACCTCTACAGTTTCACAGAACAGAGAATTGTCTTTGTGAAAAACACTTTGCCTAATGCATGTTGCATCGATGTGTTTTTCAGTCGAAAGTGGACTGGCCCGTATAACCGGTTTAGTCAACGCATTATCGGATCATTTTACATCATTTTTTTTGTAATAGGAGAGCAACGTCTTCTCTGCCCCAAGAAGGAAATACAATCTCAACCTACATTTTCAATCACTTTTCGTCCATCCGGCCCCGCCTAGCGCAGCAAAACAGCGACAACACGCCCGTGTTTGCCGGATCAACAAGACCTCTAAATGAATGTTTAATGAGCATTTTTGAAGTCATAATGGCACGTCGCTAATGTCCTGTAATGATCTTCCTGTTGATGGCCACGCCTCGATGCTTTCTCTCCCACCACGCCTCTGACAGTTGACAGTTGTTTGAACTTTGCTGAATGCAGACAACTCGCCTTCACTTCTCCACCCAAGGACTGCAAGTATCCAAGTCACTGCTTTGGCTCCGCTGTAGACAATCATGACCTTTCCCCTGAGAAAAACGGTTTCAGGTAGGCTGCTGCTCTTGGTTTGGAATTAACGCTGCACTTGTTTTCTCTTTTTACTTAACATTATGTTCGTCAAGTGTTACTGAGACAACGCTTCCCAGGATATACTGACTATAATGGTTCGTGGAATATTAATGTAGTAGTGTTTGGTGGAGTTTTATTCTAGCAGTTAGATAAGTGGTGATATTGTTTTGGTACTAACCGCCTTGGAGCTGTCCGGGGTGCTGAAGTTGAGATGCCCTGGCCGAAAAACACTTTGAGCGCCTCATATCTACACTGTTTTGCTCTGGAGTTTTGAACTATTTGAACTTTTCGAGCGGGTTTATTCAGGACAAGTGTGGGAGATTTATATTTAAGTTTATTTAAGTAATGTTTAGTTTTAGAGCGTTGTTCTGCTGTACTTCTATTTCGCGAGATTTCAGACTTAACTAATGCGACGCCTCGTCTTTAATCAACGCAATATGTGTAATATTGAGGTGTGTTACTGGCACTTAATATTAATCAGAGGAACTGAATAAAACGTATACGGCAGTTTTGATTGAGGACTGTAGATGGCACCATTGGTTAGGCTGTAAGCTGTGCTCAATCCAGGACTGACTGGTGAGGCTGCAGTCAGGGATGGGAAAGACTTCAGTGTGTCAGGACATAAACTTTGGTCTGGGGTTTATAGTTTCTAAAATAGCAAATTCCTACACTTTTTCCAGTTGACATTTTCCTGATGTACAGTCATTATTTACCTGTATGAAGCACAATACATGTTCTAATGGGACCTTAAAGGTGGAATGGCATAGGTATTCATATGTTTTAGTGAAATACAAGTTAATGTTGATTATTTGGGAATGTATGATGTCGTTTAATCCACCGGTTTGATGCCGACTGGATCTCATTTCATCCCACAAATGTACTTTACTTATTTCCACTGTATTCATCCACTGCTGTTGATGGCTACCTGCTGATCCCTCACAGCCATTTGCACGCTAAAGCAGCAACGACATCGGTTGATAGAATATTTCTAATAATGGATACAAATATTTCGTTGATCGTCTTTTTAACTGCATGATATTTCCGTAGTTTATGGTAAGAGGCACGCCCTAGCCCACGTTTGAAACATGGCATTTCTTTTTCAAAAGTCGTCACAGCCTTTGCGACCGAGCAGCATGTTTCGTGACTTTCTGTTAGGTCTTTTCTAATAAAATATTCTCTGCCTGTCTCCGCTTTGCCACCTCCCCCCACGCCGTCTACGCCCTTTTCTCTTGAAAATGTAACATGAATGATCCCACATGACGATATACGGACATGTTCATTTTCTGTGCTCATTTACTGGGCTTGTGTCTCACTAGTTAGACCCTGTGTCCCCTCCCTCCTCCCCACCACTCGTTCTCCAGGTTGCCGGTGGGATGCTCTCAGCTGAGTCTGTGCTCTGCGCTGGGCTCGGACGCTGCATCCAGAAAGAGGCGCCTCCTGCCATCACCTAGCGTCGCCTCGCTCCCACTAAAACAAGTCGCATCTCCTTAGTGATTCGATCACATTGTCGCCTTTCCAAAAGTCTCCACCTGACAGCAGCAGCTTCAGTAAGGGATTAGGGAAAGCAGATAGAGAGCATTGCATACACTTGCCCTGCGTCTGCAAACAGGTGTTTCCATCCTCTAGCTGCGCACTGAGGTTCATTCACGACTCTCTGCCTACCCGAGTACCATGTGCGCGGCCATGTAGTTTAGTGGGATGATGCAAAACCGCGTACAGACACACTGGTCCTTGTGCGTGTGCGTTGTGATGCCGAGGAAATGATACAATTGGAGGGACATGCGACGTGCTGTGAAAGTATTTGCACAGCTTCACGGTGGAACGTGTGTTTTTTATTTCTTGTTAAGTTTCACTTTTTTTTCTCGGAGATACAACGGACAATTCTTGAATTACGCCCAAAATCAATGAAAAATGATTCATTTGGACATTATCTAACCGGCTTTGCCGCACTACTCGGACTATTTTATTGTCTACCCTCCATAGTCCACTTGGCAAATTCTTTGTTATTTGACGAATTGTTGTAGTTGCCGCAGATTGTTGCCACTGCGCCTGGACGTTTTCCTTCGAAATCCAGTTTTCTGTAATCAAAAGGGGTCTGATTATTTTCACGCTTCTCCGGAAGTTTTTTCCAGTACGCTGCCAAACTGGCCATGGCTGCAGCGATTGCCAGCTCCCTCATAAGGCAGAAAAGACAGGCGAGGGAGCGGGAGAAGACTAATGCCTGCCGCTGCGTTAGCAGCCCCAGTAAAACCAAAGGAAGCTGTGAAAAACCCAGTCGACTAAACGTTTTCTCCCGGGTCAAACTCTTTGGCTCCAAGAAGAGGCGAAGGAGACGACCAGGTCTGTTGTGCAATTGTCATCAGGCTATTGTCATCATGATCACTAACTCTTCATCGGTTGTAGGGTGCCACCATATTTCAATCATCATCTTAACAAGACTTAACTGCTCCATTACAATGTAAGGTTCAAACAATTAATGACTCTGCCAAAGTTGGTGGGAGAATGAGGGGGCTCCCCTTATGAAGTTTGTCCACAGAAGGGTCACCTCTGAAGTCTTAGACTTTTCTGACAAATGTATTAAACTGGTACTTCATTCTTCACTGTCTACTTACTCAATCTACGCTGGACTAGATATTGATAAGTACTTATTACGCTTTTGGAAATCACTAAACACATCACTGTTCAACAACCTATTTATTAATATATGGTACCCTTGGGTGGATTATAATTTAAATAAGAGCGTCACATGTTGACATACACATTAAATAACTAACTTTTATTTACAATTTTAGCAGAGCTCACAGTTAGCATATTTCCCCACCTACTGTTTGCTAATCCAACTGAAAAATACTTGGATGATAAGAAGAAATAAGAGGTACCTGATTGTCAGAAAATAAAATGAGTATATTATAAGTATATACTTTATCTCTTGTAATAAGTATTATAGGTGTAAGTGTTATGTGATTCAAGGTCCAGAGTGGCTCTTAAAGCACTTGCATTATTGCTGTGACAGAAGTGTGTCTCTGTCGCCTAAAGTACCCATCCCTAAGAATCAAGTGCAGAAGTGACTGCATATCTGATCTGATCACATCTTACTCAGGCCCGAAGCTCACCTTTTGCCAGTTGTGTCAGTTTCTTGGTGTGTGTGGGCATCATGACTGCTCAGATTCTGTGTTTTCTCCCAACCATTATTCAATCCCATCCACTTTGTTCATCTCCAGCCAGTTTAATACCTCGGTATATGATGCACCTGGAGGTTAGGGTGCATGTTCATTCAACAGCATAACTATCCTACAGTTTTTGCACCCCTCTCACTTCCAGTTTCTATTTCTATCCCGTGGAGGAAGCAATGAGTGCCAACAAGAATGTGTTACACACGGTGCCTCACCAAACGCAAAGAACTGGCATGTTTCAGAATACAGTGTGGCCTGTGTATGTTGTTTGTTTGATTATGTAGTGTGCACATGGTCATGTTCTTCTGTGTTTACCGTACACGCTGACTTGTACATTTCTCAGTCTATGTCCGTATGTGAAAATGATCCAACTGTAGATCTGATGCATATCTTAAGGCTAAAGTTATGAGTCATAACTTGACAATGAAATGTACAAAGTTTACAATATTCCAGGTGTACAGACTGAATAAACTTCCACTGCAGCCAAAGTAACCTTAGAAAGGCTAGAAATGGCACTACTGAAAGGAAATGGAGATGAAAGGATAGATGAAAGGTGTGGTAAACCACAGTAAAGGACACTCCACTAGGGCCAGCAAACCAGGGAATGGAGAGCACTTAGCTGTTATCAGACATTACACTGATGTAACACAGACAGGCAACCCAGCCACTTCAAAAGTAAATGCTCTACCCCTTTAAACTATTGTCTTTTAGAATTATTGAGGCTCATTTTATACTTTGCTACACATAATAGTGTATCTTTTGACAGTTTGTAAAACTATTAATAATATATCATTATCTTTACTCAATATTCTGTTCTTGTTTAAAATCTTCTTACAGATATTTGAAAAATACAGCTCCTTCACTATGTCAAAATTTAAATTAGCTCTATATTTATCACGTGTTATAATTTGCATGTACTTGTATTTTACTTTTCAATTACATTTTCACAATTTCTAGCATGCACTATATATCAGATTTTTTTTACTGCACACATCCCGAAGAAGTTGTGTTTTTTTGTTCACCAAGGCACTTTCCTGACATTCTACCGCTAGAGAAAGAGGGAGTGACATGCATGAATTGTCCTCAGCCATCTTAGCCTCCTGATCCTCAACATCACCTCCATTTTTAAAATTGATACTATTTGCTCTTGTCTATGTGTGGTCTTATTTCTGTTGTCAAGCCATAGGGGCTGCGTCTTTAGTCACTAGTTTTGTTGCACTTTAGAGAAAAGACAGAAACAGTTTCTCAGTTTTTATACATTGTGGACACAGCAATTTTTATCAAAATGTAGTTCTTACCATTTTGCCATTTAAAAAGTATTAACATCAATTTCTGTATCTGATCTTACAGTTCCATAAAAAAACATAAATGTTTTGAAATAGTATTAATTCAACGGACGTCGTTATTTTTTTATAGTACCCCGGGACAATGAAAGTGAAATGGTCCTTGTAAAGTGTCTACAAGATCAGTTGCAATCTATGTGAAGGATATCAGCAAGCCAAGAGTCTTTATCAGTCCTCTCGTTTCGTCAAGTGGCAAACACCCTGACCAAGTGGTCTAGCCCATATCAAAGTATCTTAAACTGCAGCTCCTCTAATGGCTGCCAAATTCTGGCACCAAAACTATCAAACAACACAGGAGTCCCTAATAATGTCTACAATTATTTTCCATACAAAAGCCAGATGTCAATCGTTGGATTTTGCTTCTTCTGACATGTTTTGGTAGTGATTTTGTATCGTGTTTGCATAATTGACACGTGTCAGCCTTTTCAGTAATTGCTGCTTCTTGTTCCACTCAGCCTCACTACCTTTTGATTAAACTGGATTTTGTGGCTCCAGTAACTTCTAAAATGGCGGCGAGCAGTAAACTGATGTTTCAAAATGTCCCTTTAGAAAGCTAAGAGTGACATCATGTCGCTACATTCATGTTTTTCTACAGTCTGTAATTTCATTCTTGCGTTTTCCTGTCTTTGTGTCTCCTCTCCTTCAACAGAGCCCCAGCTGAAGGGGATTGTGACGAAGCTCTACAGTCGACAAGGTTTCCACTTGCAGCTGCAGGCAGATGGAACCATTGATGGAACGAAAGAGGAGGACAATGGTTACAGTAAGTTTCACTCTAATATGTTGTTCCCCTCATTTTTAACATTCACCCATTGCAATGCCAAACCTTTTCCCATGGTACTGTCAATTCCATGTACTACAGACTACCTTAGCTATATACCATCAAGTATCAACATTTATGGCATGAGTTTAAGTGTAGCTGCGCTTTTCTTAGGTTTGATTATAAATGCTAAATTCTCCTTCTGAATTGCTGAATTTTAATTTTGAACCATAGCCTGCATATAAAGATGGACACATCAAACATCTTGATTGCCCCCTGGTGGCTGGCTGCAGTATAGGTTGTAAACGCTGCCTCCTCCATGTTAGCGGATGGCATATGAGCTAAACTGAAAAGCCAAAGTACACCTTAAATAACATTTCCCAAAGATGGTTTCTGTCATTTTAGGTAGTTTTTATCACAGGTTAGGGTTACTGCACTCTGACTCTGGCTCCAAATGATGTCACCAGTGCAAGATGGCAGCTCCTGTATCTGGGATATTTTGGCTTCATGTATGTAAAGTGGGAGGAAGTGGAGTCCATCTTTATATACGGTGTATTTTTTGAGCAGCATTCAAACTCTGCTTTTTTTTTTTAATACATAATAGAGAGAAGTTATTTGCCAGTGCATTTAAGTGCTGCGGTACCAAGTAGCTGTTTCTAATTGTCTAATCAAAGTCATCCCATGGCAGCATGAACACAGATGATGATTGGCTTTTTACTCTCCTACACACTGCCTTTGTGGTGAGAGCCAATTTTGTCTTATACTATGTATTGATGCATTCCTATCATTGCCATTACACCCACCAGCTCTTTGTTTTCCAGTAGACAGATTAAAGAGGAGATCAATGGAAGAGTAACAGCACCGCTACTTGTCTGGTAACAATACAGCAGAAATAGACCACCTTATAATGATACAGTGCAGTGAACACTACATGCTTTTAAAGATTAGGACAGTACAGTGGTTAGTGACCTACGTGAAATCCACTGTATCCCCATATCAAAACTATTTTGCTTAGGAAAAGATCTGCATAGCACGCTGCTTTGATGTAATGCTTACTCTCTAATCCCGACACTAAGTGGAGGTAAACACTTCTGGAGAATTAGTACCCCTGTATTAAATGACTCCCTTGGTGGATATGTCGTGTGTATCTTACATATAAATAGCAATCTGTGAAAATGGGATTTTGTCTAAGCAGAACGACACCTTGTAATTTGAGTGGAATTTGTTTCCTAAATAAAATTATAGTAAAGTTAAATACTACAGAGACCAGACTATGTGCAGGAGTAGGAACAAAGATAATGAATTGACAATATCTAATACACAAACACATACACACACTATTATACTTCACACACCGACCACCCCACCCATCATGTCCGCATGGACTCACTTTTCTGTTGACTTACATAACAACTGGCCCGCATTGGCACCAAAATAGTTTTTGAAGAGAAAATTAAAGAGTGCTGCTGAATTGGAAAAGGAGAAAAAGTGAAGCTCTTTGCACTGCTCCAAATATAGCGTTGTTAGGCGCTGGGTGCACTTGTCTCCATGGTGACGGAAAGCGCAGTCCTCTTGGAGCTACTGGTGTCTTGTGATGGTGGGAGACGACCTACTCAAATGTGCATACACACACTCACACAAAAATAAGGATTTGGTCTTTGCTACTGTGAAGACAGACTTGGCCATTTGGCTGTGGTAATAAAGAAGTTTGATATTTCTGTGACATTTTCATTAGGAAGGCAAACAATGTCTGAAATAATAAATCCAAGTTTCATAAATCCCAATGATTTCTCTCCCATTTTATAAAATATCAACCATTTTCTTGTGTTGCATCACAGCAACTGAGCAAACCCTCTGAGTATCTAGAGAATAAAGACATAACTGGCAACTCTAAATCCTTTTCTTAGAAAGGAGGGTATTGTACTCAATATTTAAAATGCAGTCCATTCTCAGTTTTGTCCTAGATGTTTTTCTTTCAACCGTCATCAACTAAAAAGTTTGAATTGGAAAATTATAACACAAATCTATTGACAGAAGAAGGAAGATTAGAGATACTGTGGATCCCAAAACTAGGCAAAGAAATTGGCAAGTCTTTTGACGTGTAATTCACATCAGATACAGTACATGCCACTTTAATTGCCACAGACTGTTAAACCAATTTTAGTTTCCAAGGTTGATTTAAAATTTGCGATTTGAGTCTTTAATGTCCTTTCTCTAACAGTGAACACATTTCTGTGTTCTTACTTAAATCCTAAGAGAAGTTGTCATGACTGTTTCTAATGAACAACTAATGTCCCTTTTGAGCTTCCTCAGCATACAGCAGTCTAAATGCGTCCATGAAGCATCCTTCATGCGGCAAGATACTCACAAATAAGTTAGATGTTTTTGCTCCTGAACACAAGAGTCTTACATTATTTGCCTAATTCAGCCATACAATTTTCTTAAAGTAACCCAGTTTAACTCAACCGAGAGCTTCTGCAGCTGAACTGTGATCTGACCATAAAAGTGCTGCGTAATGTTGTTACAACGGCTTACTTTTTAGCTCCAATACGATGTTGTGCTGTCAAATTTAGACTGCTCTAAATGCAGGCATGCTGCTCCCAGAATGACTAACAGATAAGATAAATGTTTCAAATGTAACTAGCGATTGCTGGGAACCTTCAGGTTTATTGTCACACTGAATTGGTCAAGACTCCTGTGCTGTTGGTGGGTGGAATTCAGACACAGGAGCAGCCTGCAAGCAATCGTGAAAACTGTCCCTCAGGCCTCCTCACCCTTCTTGTTCCATGTGCTTCTCTGCACTAGGAAAGGTCTGTGAGTGGGTGGCAGTCCTGTCATCCTCTTATGTGTGCTCAGGTGTTTCTAGGGGCCAGGAAGTAATTGTGTTTCCCCTCTTGAAAATCTCCATCAGTACACCGTCTAGTAATACTTCTGAAATGAAGTGGACTGCAGATGTGTACGTGTGCATCATGGTGGGAGTAAGAATGGAGAAAACTCTAGAGAGAGAAGGATGCAATTATAAAGACAACAACTGCTCACGTATATCATCCAATCTAAAGCTTTACATACAAGAAAAAAAAGATACAAAATGTATTTACACAAATCCAAATGTGTTTAATTTATACCCTAGTTCTGTATACAGCAAAGCCAAGACGGATCAATTTAAACAATTCTTCAGGAGAAGGTTTGCTGATAGTGCCATCTGTAACATGTAACGATTCATTTCTGGCAAGAAATTAAATTTCCTGCACTGCAGTATTGAAGAAGCAGCAAAACTTGGGAAGGCTTTTCTTAAAATGAATAATAAACTTCATAAAAAAGTATTCTTTCCTTTGTTCCTCCTCTCTGGGAAGTAGAGATAAAATGACCTGGTGTAGTCTATTTAATGATAACCTGCTTTTTCCTGTGTCTGTGGTTTGTTGAGTTTGTTTAGAAAATGTTGGAAGTGATTATTGTGAACTATTTAAGTAATTTAGTTGGTTTTTAGTTTATGTAAGGTTGAGAGAGGATGTTGTTCTCTGTATCTCAGCATAGCTCAGGTGTGACCCCTAAATGCAAAATTTCCAAAGTGTTCTTTGGAGTCAATAAATACACATTTGACAGGCAGATCTATAATTGGTTTGTCAGCTTAATAAATGCACAAGATTACTGTACAGTACATCTGAAAATACAGCAGATATTGAGGTTGTAAATCGTAGGCCCTATCTGTTTGAGAAATAGCATCTGCTGTACAGTACATAACTGCCAAAAAGATACACCAATCTGTCATTTTGAAAGCTTCAAGATACAGAGGGGTGCGTCTTTCCCTAAGGATACATTTTTTCATTGCGGTACTATTATAGGACAGCCGCTAACGTCTGTATTTGTTTGAAAAGTGGTGCAATTTAAGTGTAAAGTTAGGTAACAATATCACTCCATACTGTACCCGAAAATATATTGGGGAAACAAAAATAAAAGGTAATGATAGAGAAGGAGAGTCAGAGAGAAAGGGAAGACAGAGAAACAACAGAGCAAATGGTTCTGGTACTTAAAGGCCCTGCTTGCAATGCCCGTTTACTCAACCATGTAAATACATTATGCATTCCTATGGCTGTTGTTTACAATGAAGGCCCAGAGAGAAGGGGGTCTGCAGTGTTAAAGTGGTAAGATGAAATAACCCATCAAAAAGCCTCTATAGTGCACTTTGCTCAAAGGAGTTTGCAGATAGGAATCAAATAAGTGGTTGAGAAGAGGACCTATAGTAAGGGAACGATCTGACAGATCTCTCACAGCTTAACTGAGGAGCAGATGAAGTTTCATTTCTCTTCTCACACGTGTCTAAACCCGGTGTTCTAATGTGACAATGTACAGTCTTAACAATCAAGGGAAACTTGAGATGAATGTCATGATTCTACTGTGGATATTATTTACTGTAATTGGTGCTATCAAAAGGTTAAAACAAAACTCTACAGCAGTGGTGATGGCATCACTGTTTGGGAGTATGTCCAACAATAGTCAGAACAAAAAGGCGAGAAGCTGCCTTTTTTGGGATAGAAGCACGACTACAGACTTTCAGGTGGATGTGCATGTGCTTTCCTCTACTCAGCCCGTGGGTTCCCTGCCAGCATCTTATGAAACACATGCAGACACACTCTTATACAGTACAGGCCGACATTAATTAGGTAGAGGTGTACCTCATTGACCAGCTTGGCTGCTGTTGGCTCTCTTAACCTCATGACTCAAACTCAGTCACGGACAAGTTTATGTGTGTGTTTGAGCATGAGCACGAAGTCTATGTACAGAGGTGTTTAAGTGTTTTCTCTTTGCGCACTCCAATGTAATGCTGCATCGCAACTGGCCCAAAGTGACCGCTGGTAGATGACATTAAGGAGGGAGCAGCATTGTCATCTTCATAAATTTACATTTGGCTACACAGTTAGTTTTTATATTTAATTTCTTTCCATCTCAAAGAATTTTTCTTTACTTTACACAGCCTATGATTTCAGTTCATGTGTCTGAATAACACTGAGCAGCTTTATCGTTTCAACAATTTCAGCTCTGTTTCTGGTATTGTTCATTTGCTTTATGAAACACCGTTGGGAGAGAGAGGCTGAGTCCCTGAGCTTATGTCGTACCTCTATTTGTTGTTTCGGTTTTGACAACTCATTCTTCCATCCAGACAGAGATGGGGAACAAGATGGAGAACAATTATTTTAACCCCATAATGATGAATGCTACAGTTAACATGGCAGAGCTCACAATGCTTTGGGATTGCTTTAAAATGTGCATTTTCTCTCAGTAACATTTGTCCACTTTCTGGCTAAACGGCGGTGTTAATTTAGCCTCTGAAACTTTGTTTTTGGAGTACTTCTCAAGTACTGTATATATATACATTGATTTAGTATGTATATGTGTATTAAATGGAGATCAAAGTGTACAATCCTTTCTTTCTTCTCTTTCCAGCCATGTTCAACCTTATTCCAGTGGGGCTGCGAGTGGTGGCCATCCAGGGGGTGCAGACCAAACTCTATCTGGCTATGAACAGTGAGGGCTACCTGTACACATCAGTAAGTGTCTCACTTAATGCATGTGTGAGTGTTTGTGTGCATGCGTGTCTCTATCCAAGTGGATGATCTTCTAGTCCAGCTGTATGCAGAGAGAAAGTTAGGTCTCTGGCAGAAATCTGAGTTACTATGGTGACATGAACAATTGGAAGAAACAACAAAAGCATGTGAGAGCGAGATACTTTGAAGGAATAGCTGTTATTTTGATTAAAGTGTTTAGCAGATTTATTTTATTTTATTTATCTAATTTCTGGAAATGGATAACTAACCCTCACCACGATGCAACATCAACCTAAGCCTGATGAAAGAACATAATCTTCAGATATAATTCAGAATGAAAAGTTTAAGGACTCTGTAAGCAGACGGAGCAGTGACATATCTGATCGTGGCAGCTGGCTCTTCATCTTTGAGTTATGAATAATTCAGTTGCAGGCCGAACAATGTCCCTGTTAGTCTTCCTCCCAAATGCCACCGCCGCATTGTGTGGCAGGCGTCACTGAGAAGACTGACAGGCTGGTTGGATGTGCACCCAGAGGGCATGCAGACACACACAGTCACAGACAATCCTCATAGTCAAATTAGTAAAGATTGTTCTGTATGGTAAAGGTCTCAGTAGGCAGACACAATGGTTACTGATACAAACAGGCTCAGAAACAGAAAAGAAAACCTAATGATCCTGTAGCTTTTTATTCTGCAGCTGCTGCTGACAAATGATCTATTACATACTTACGCAGAGGCACCGTTTCTCCCAATTTCACTCAATGCACACAAACACACAAGTCCATTAGTAAACAGGGTTAATGTGATAGCTCTTACCAAGCATTAGTTCAGTCAGAGACACTTACGTCAAGGAACTGCGAATGGTGAAATACAATAAGATCTGGCAAAACAGGCTGTGCTCTTTCAGGGAGCTCTCAAAGAATCCAAGAAGCAACAAGGATGCTTCTGAAATCCCTTAAATAAATAAAAACACTTTCATGAACATTAGATCCTATCAAAGACAACTGTAACAAATGGTTCAACACATACTAAATAGGATATTGAGGTACTTGGGACAGCGACAACAGCAAGCAGCATTGTAAAGACATCAGCAGAATAATTATGATAAATGTCAGGATGTAAAAGCTGTTAACCTATATAAATATGAATGGATCGTACCAGAAAGCAGGTAGCCAATTAGCTAAGATATTCACCAGTGATATTGAAGCCTAAATTAAGCTGCTGTACATAAAACTGCAATGTTCTTACTAAATCTATTATATTTTAATCAATTAAATATAAATATTAAATTTCCAGTTAACATTTATGTTAAGAAACAACGATCTCATTCAATTTAGTATTTGCATAGTCACTGGAGCGAGCGTGGTGAGTGATTGTGATGTCTGCCTATAATTACATTTTAATGAGCTCTAGCATTTGTTTGACAACATATCCATGGGGGTTGCTCCAGCTAAGAATGCCTGAGGGGAATATAAGGGAATAATTGAAATAAAACATACTCCTTCAACCCATTCCCTGACACACACACACACACACACACACACATCCATGCACTGTATTTAACATGGCTCCCCAGCAGTTCACAGCTCCCAGTGAGTGATTTTAATGATATGAGCTTGGCTGTCAGTAATTAAGCATATGCAGCAAGCTGTAGGATTAATTTAATAAAAATGGATCCTGCTTGCAAAGGCTCAACAAGCAGAAAGAAGCAGCAGTAACAAGTATCAGCCTATTTCAAAACTGCCTTCTATAGCTAAAGTTTTAGAACAAAGTGGATGCCAAGGAGCTTACAACTATTTTGATAAATGCAGTGGGTACGGAAAGTATTCAGACCCCTTTACATTTTTCACTCTTTGTTTTATTGCAGCCATTTGCTAAAATAAAAAAAGTTCATTTTATTCCTCATTAATGTCACTCAGCACCCCATCTTGACAGAAAAAAACAGAAATGTAGAACTGTTTGCAAATTTATTAAAAAAGAAAAACTGAAATATCACATGGTCATAAGTATTCAGACCCTTTGCTGTGACACTCCTATCTAACTCACATGCTGTCCATTTCTTCTGATCCTCCTTGAGATGGTTCTACTCCTTCATTGGAGTCCAGCTGTGTTTAATTAAACTGATTGGACTTGATTAGGAAAGGCAC